>CAKAKR010038909.1:0-29679 GCA_916700685.1 Adelosebastes latens
CAACTTTACAACAGAAATAAACATATTTACAGTCTGGTACAAAAAAAAACATGTTGAGATCTGTTGAAGAAATACCAAGCACCGCCCACCAGCCGGAGGACAGCCAATAGGAACGCTCTCTCTCTCTGAAATTACCTGTGATTGGCCAAAGTCTCCCGTCCCTGGCTAGATTTTTTAAAGCTTGAAAACAGAGCCATGAGGAGGTGCAGAAGTCTAGTTTTCTCTCAGAACACTTGAATTACAATATGCTGAAAGGTTATTATAGAATTTTTGCCCAATGATGCCAAAAATATACTGACTACTGAAGCTTTAAATTACTTTACTGGTCAAACTCAGTTAGCTAATTGCAGACATCCTGTTGGCCTCTGGTAAATGTGGTATTTGTCATTGTTTTTTGGGGATTTCATATATTAAACAATGAATTGCTTCAAATGAAACCAAATGTTAATCGCAGCTCTGAATGAAAACAGAACTGAGAGATGGCATAGCCTACTGTGTAGAGCCAAATTATTCAAAAATGTTGACAAACAAACTCCATATTAAAGAAATATCTGCAACAAATAAGAATTATTTATTAGCAGCAAAAGCTGTTTATGGCTTCTGTTACACACACACTGAATTACTTTGCTGTCCTATTCTCTCTCTCTCTCTCTCTCTCTCTCTCTCTCTCTCTCTCTCTCAGTGTGGTACCTAGAAAGTACTTCAGGAGCGTCAGGCTTGGCTGGTTTCCATTCGATTTCCCCTGCGGGTCATCCATCGGCTTGGGGACGTGGCGAGCCGGAGCGCCCAGCCCGGGGTGATTAACAGAAGAAAGATGGCTGCAGTTCGCGGCGTAAATCCAAAGGCGTTTCAGGTGGAACACGGGTGCTTGTCTAGCAATGAGAAATGGGAAAAGGCTTCACCCAATCCAGCGCTGAAAACCTCTCTCCCTCTCTGTCCTCACTCCAGTCTCAGCAAACGTCTCGAAGCGGAGGAGAGGCGAAGATGGAGAGGGAAGTTAAAAGAGAAGGATTTTTTTTTTTTTTAAGAAGAACCCAAAATAGAAGGTAATGCGTGATAGAAAGATACACTCAGAGCAAAGAGTGACAGAGGCTGAGAAAGCTTGAGTGGAATCCCTGTGCACCCAGGGGTGATATTAGTGAACTCCATCTGTTGAACATCTGGCACGGGGAGCCAAACACTGAGTGGCCTGCTCAGGAAATCTTAAATCCAGCATCCATGCACTCACAGAGGGCAAGACAGGCCTCAGTCCTGCTGAGAGCGATGGCGACGACAGCCAGGTAAACTCTCCATTCATCACCCACCTAACAAGTTCTCCTGACCAATAAGATGAGAGAATATCTCTCTGCAATTAATCGTTACTTAATTGTCTATTGATTATTTTAATCAGTCGATCATTTAACCTTTACAATGTCAACAATACTAACAAATGCCCATCTCAAGCTCAGGCTATAAAGCCAAAAGTGACAAGTCTGACAAACAGTCAAATAAAATGTTCATTTACAATGATATTAAACAATTCCTCACACTCTGAAACTGGAAGTTACACGTATCTCTAAGTGATTGAATCAATCACTGTAATATCAAAATATCAGTTGCTTAAAGCAATTATGTTTTTAACATTTCTGATGTTGGTGCCACCCAGTGGTGGGATCAAAAAGGAATACAGTGGCATATTTTTCTTTTTGTTGAGACAGTACCACAGGGAAAACCAAGAAAATGCATAAAATCATTGGCCACAATTCTTACTTTAACAGCTAAGGCACTCAAATACTGACATATCGTCAATAATAAAAGGTAAATAAATAACAGAAATTTGTGTAATGTAAATGTAATGTCATGTAAATGTAACCCAAAAGTAGAGGAGGTTGCTCCTCCTCTACTTTTGAGAGGCAAGAGCGAGATCAAAATATTTAAAAAAAGAGTAAGGGGAGCAATGGAGGATGGGGTCCTGCCGTCCTCCCTTGAGGCGGGACCTTTTCTATAATGATTTCATTTTTTTCATGCTAATCTGTAATTGGCAAAAAATACATAAAATGTGTGTTACTGTAATGTAACAGTCATGGATGTATTAAGACGACAATAACAGTTGTACATCAAGCACATCAAGCAGCACTGAGCTCGTACATGGAGGTGCAACGTGCAAAATAAGAGAAATTACTAAAAAAAAAATAACATGACGCCACGTGGGCTGGTTTTCTTCCAGTCCTCCACAAGTTTTTGAGTCACCAGCTGCCACTGGTACCATAACACCCCTATCAGGGACTAATAGAGATTTGCAAAAACCAGTATGCAAGTGGTAATATAGGAGTGCATGTTGAACTACTTGGGATGTATTGTTTTACTTTTGTTTTTTAACCGTGGTATCAAATTAGGTATCGAGAGTTGTGGACTGATATTGGTATCGACTACTAAATTTCTGATTGTCGCATTAGATGATTTATCTGCAAGAATCAAATCACAGTCAGACTGAAGGTTTAATTGTCTTGCACAAACCAGTTAATTTGATTTAACAGTATAATAAATCCTCTCAGCTGATTGTTCAGTGGCAGCAGTCACTGACAATTTGTAAAAAATTGCTTTGTTACAGTAAACCACGTCATATTCTAAAATTGCTCAGAGCAATACTTTTGTGTCAATTATCATAACCTGAACTCTATGATTGATTTTTAATCCACAAGTTGCTGGGTTACCCATCACGGTCTACTGTTTCTGTCCATATGTATCAGGTGGAAGGACAGGTGGAAGTGATTATAGAGGAAGTAAGAAGTCCTTGATAACTGGAGTGTGACTGCATTATAGGTAAGTCAAAGTTGCTATTAGAACTTGCACAACCGTGGCACATTCATGTCACTGACAGGACTCACTCTCTCACTTCTCTTTGCAAGAAGCTCGTCCATTTCTTTGTGTCAAAGGAAATGTTGCATGTCCAGGTCGTTGTTGAACAGCCCGGTTTTTATCAGGCTAGCGGTGTGGCTCTCGGGATGACAATGAAGACATTGTACATTACATTTACATTTACAGGTGTGTTGGTTTGTTGGTTCGTCTGGTCTAACTGAAATATCTCAACCACTGCTCGCTGGATTGCCATGAAATTTGATATAGACACGTATTCAGGTTCGCTAGAGAAAGAACCCTAATGACTTTCATCTTGTGCCACCAGTAGGGTCAAACTTTCAATTATTCAGTGAAATATCTCACAAGCACAACATTTTGTACGTTGATGACTCCCAGATAATGTATCCTAAAGAATTAGACACGTCCATGACTTCCCATTTAGCACTACCATGAGATTGACATGTTTAGCTCAGAGTGAAATGTCTTGACAAATATACGATGAATCGCCACGGAATTTGGTACACACATTGATATTCCCAACCGGATCAAATGTATTAAAGGTCCCATATTGTAGCAGGTTTAAGTGCTTTATAAATACTGTTAAACACACAAAACGCTCAATATACGGAGAAATACACACAGCCCGTATTCAGAAATTGTGCCATTAGGATTTCTGTCCATTTGTGATGTCACAAATATACAATATTTCGACCATTACACAGTTTTAAACGTCAACATTCTAAATGTGTCCCAGTTAATTTCCTGTTGCAGTGTATGTAAAGAACATCAGCTGACAGGAAGTAAACATGGACCCAAACTGTTGCCTAGCAACGCGATTCCGTTGCAATTCCGTTGAAATGCACTAAAACGGAGTGTTTCAGACAGAGGGTAAATACAGGTATATTCAAGCAGACAGTAAGAGGAAAATAAAGTTTTTTTTTAACATAACAGCATGCAAACATATTCTAGTAGAAACACAAAATACAAGTATGATCCTGACAATGAGCACGATATGGGACCTTTAATTTGATAATTTCACATAACACATCCTGTCATCTCTGCTTCCACCAGTGAGTCACCAGTTGTCAAATGGTTCCATGCTAATTTGTGGCAAGACAAAGGACCTAAAGCAATATAAAGAGAGAAAGTTGTAATGTGATATAATCTTCCACCACCCTTATCTCACATGGGGTCAGTGGGAGAATTGGCTTGGAGATTAAGAGACAAACGCAATACACAAAGTCAAATAAGACAGTCGGAAGAGGACGGAGCACCGAAGAGCAACGGAGCTTAAAGCACAACAGAGATGTGAGATAGAGAGAAGGAGAGGTCACTAGAGATGAAGAAAGAGGAGAGGGCATTTGCTGTTTAAACCACCCCCCCCTGGAACTAAGACAAATTGGACTATGCTCTCGTCTTGGTGGCCCCCAAGTGCCTATCTCTCTCTAAGGAGGAAACCAGTGTCTCCCAAGCATTAAAGTGGAAAAACCAACGCCACTGCAAGAATTTAATGAGGAGGGCTCCTCTGCACTGTTCGGCGCTCAGCGTGTGACACAACACTTCTTGGCATGTAGTGATTTTCTCTCTTTCTCTCTTCTTTATTCACTGCTTTTATTCCCACTGCCTACACTGGAGGAGGAATGGAGTGGATATCCAGGCTTGAAACCAGCCCTGGCCCAACACTGACACAGATCCAGGATGTGTTTATAGCACAGCTTAGGGAAAAAAGGCTGGAAGTAGAGGAAAACTGCTCGCCAAGCTCAATGAAAAGTACCTTCAGAAAACTTGAGACTTGTGAACAGCCCATGTCAAAGGCATCATCAGTTTACTCCGTGTATAGATTGATAAATGCACCTGCGCTTTTTGACATACTTCATGCAACTCTGGTCTTTTAACTTTTTAAAACATCTGCTCTGTATTTTATTTATATTTACATGAATATGTATGTACATTTATTTTATGTGATTTTTGGTTTTTATTGTCAAACCAGCTTTCCTCAAAATTGAATTAACGCAGTGTTTATACTGTATATATTATTATATACACATATTATTATACAGTATGTACATATTATTATATATACATTGCATTATATGTTTTTCATGTTAAATGAACTTTCTAAATGTTAACTTCTGAAACGATGATTATAGGTCATTACAAAATGACTTTCGTAGAAAATATGTATTTGTAAGGTAATTTGTATTTGTACATTGGAAGTTTGGTTTTATGTAATAAAGATGAAATTGCACTTGTACACATTTTCTTTTTTTTTATTATTTAAAGAACATTGCAAGGCATATAAATTACAGAGCAAATAAGTAGTCATCTATTTTTCCCTCCCACCCGACAATAAAGGAAATAACCAATATAACGCTAATAGTGACAAGACTTAAGGCAGCAATGACACCAAAATTAGAAACACACTAGACACATGAAATAATAAAACACATACAACATTCACATACACACACAAAAAAAACATAAATTAAATAAAAAAAAGTAGTAAAAAAAAAAAAATTAATAAAAAAAAAAAATTGAGATTAAAATAAAATAAAAATCATAACAACACCAATCCAACAAAATAAATAAGGAGGCTCAGTCGTCACAGCCAGGTAAGGAGGTCAGAGATTCAATATGGTTTAGAAGAGGTTTCCAAGTCTTTTCAACAGAATTGAGGGAACCCTTAAGGGAAAATCTTTCTCCAAACCTATGGACAGTAACATATCTTTCACCCACCTATTGTGAGTCGGAGGTAGAACATGTTTCCATTTAAACAGAATAAGTCGCTTTGCCAACAAGGTGGTAAAGGCGAGAACATATTGCATGTCTTTAGAAATATTGGGCTGAAGGGGCACTCTGAACAAAGCCAAGAGAGGGCCGGGGATAACAGTAATATATGTTACGTTAAGTGTGTTGAAGATCTCGGACCAAAATGTATTGAGGTTGAGGTTCGGGCAGGACCAGAACATGTGACACATTGTACACATTTTCCACCCAACCTTCCAACTCGCAAAAATGAACTTACTTACACTTACAACTGATCACCAGCTGAGTGGCTGGATGGAACCGAGCACAACACAAGAAAAACTGAGCGGAAAAGAAGGTGCTGTGCTCCCTTTGTAAATATTTGATCAAGGTACAAATCATGGGCAGCCATGAGATTGGAGTGCAGGCATTGACTTTTGATTTGTGATATTTGGGGGTGGGGGGGTGTTGACAATGAGGGAAAGAGTTGATGGATGAACATTTCCAACACTAGTCTGATTGCTGAAACAAGCCTTTTGAATTAATGCTCAGTGATAATCTAGAGTAAGCACACTGAGGGCCACGGCAGAGCTATGGAAGCACAAACACTTTCTTCTTTTTCTACCTTTCTACCCACAGACTTAACTCTCTACATACCCTGAAGGGAAAAAAACATTAAAAAAAACAACTAGGTTTTGGTTGTGAGAACATTTGAATACCAAGTTTACCCAGGGTACCTAAACCATTTCATCGGAAGCAAAACTAAGACACAAATGTTAAATATATCACCCAAACGGTTGGTTGTAAACATCACGTAGATGATAGCAATAGTCATAGTTTTAACTCGTGAGCAATTTAGTATTGCACTTAAAGCGAGCCTGCAGTTTATAACTTCCACTGAAGAGCAGCTGCTGTGTCCACAAGTGAACATTTTTAGATAATGGTAAATGTTAAAGGTGTGTTAAATTTGTCGGTTGGTGTTTGTAAACCGCATTTAAAGTTGGCTCTTCCTCCTCAGCTAAATGAGAGACACACAGAGAGAGAGAGAGAGAGAGAGAGAGAGAGAGAGAGAGAGAGAGAGAGAGACAGAGACAGAGAGAGAGACACAGAGAGAGAGCAGAGATGGTGGAGCGAGCTATAGAGTGAATGAAGAGAGGAAGCGGCGTTAGTGAGAACAAATCAGTGAATCAGAGAAATAAAACATTATTTTCTGATTGTTTCATGGCGGTTACGTTCCAAGGCACAAATGAACACGCTCACACCTCCGCGCAACCCTTAGGGGAGGGGCCGCGTTGCCGGATTTTGAATAAATGCAGCTGAAGTGTAGACTTCATCCTCAAACTGACAAACCGATAGCAGCACTCTGCACACAGCAGAGGAGACACGAAGAGCAGGGGGAACACTGGAGCACATCAAAACACACAAATTGAGCAACAGCGTGTTGCATTGCTTGTGAATTCATCGTTGTATTATTTAGAGAATGAGTTTGCTGCTTCTTCGTCACTCCTTCGTCACTTGAGCAAGTTCCTTGACAACGCAAATTAGTGAGTCGTACTCCCTCATGATCGGTAAGCTGGTGTTCAGGTTTACCATTCCTGTATTTGTTTACAACTTGTGTGAACATCTGGTAGCTTGTGGTGCTGTTTTTACTGCACTCTGTTCCAGCAGCCAGATCTCAGCAATTAACCCAGCGAGTAAAAGACGATTATCACTGATGGGAAGATAATAAGATAATAAGATGCAAGCTGTAAATAGCCAGAGTTTGGTTTTCCCTCTCAGTCTCTGTGTCTAAGCCAACGGTGGCCGTTTATCTTCATAAAATGATTATATCATATTTATACCCTCATTAACAGCTAAGGAGGACGTTTTAAAAGGTGTCCTTATGTGTCTCCAACACTTTGCATCTTGATGCCGACTTTGAGATTCATCCTGAGTCATCATTTTTATTGCTTGAGTCATTAATGACTTTTACTGCAAATGCTTCTTTGTGAGCACTTAATAACTGTAAAATAAGTGTGCGTGTGTGTGTGTGTGTGTGTGTGTGTGTGTGTGTGTGTGTGTGTGTGAATACGTTCTTCCGTCCTAGTGAAAAATGGGATTTAACTTTTAGCTTTATGGCCATTAGTTTGGGCTGTGTTCAGAATAATAATCCATGCTTAGAGAGGCATGTTAATGTGACCGGAGAGGAGAGAAACCCAGGGGGGCTGGCAACAAGAAGCAAATACTGCTGAATGAATAAGAAAGAAAGAAAGAAAGAAAGAAAGAAAGAAAGAAAGGGGTGGACAGGATAGATGAAAAGAAAATAAGGGCAGAATGAAAGACGACAAAGTACCAATTATGGGTAAAGAGAGTAAAATTACAATATAAAAAAATACTGTATATAAATTTACATAAACGTACTAAAATAAGAGATAGATGGGAAACAAGGAACAGAAAGGAGGGCAGTAAGAGAAGATGAAAAAGAGTGAAAGAAAGAAGGAAAGATCAGAAAAGGGTAGAACTAAAGAAAATTGTTGGAATGGTGGGAAGAAGGGGGAAAAAAGCTATGAAAATAATTTAAAAAAAATGACACAAAGGGAGAGAAGGAGGGATGACAAAATGAAATAAACACATTTTAAGGTGTTTTCTAAAGAGTAAGAGAGGAACAAAAAGAAACAAATTAAACAATGTGGGAAGATACCGAACAGTGGACGGTAAAAAGGAAATAAACAGCAGAGAGAAAGAAGAAAGAAGAGAGGTAAGAAGTGAGAGTAAAGCTTACTAAACTGTTCAGTAAAACATGAGGCCTGTTGTCTAACTGACACATCAAATATCATAGTATAAGATGGTGACATTTCTTTCACCTTTCTCAGGGAGAAAGCAGCTGCCTGCCATTCCGCTGTCAGCAGTGGATGACTGATGGAAGTCGAGTGAAGTGCATTTCAACATTCAAAATGAGAAAACGTTCTGGGAAATGGCAGGAACACCCATCTACACCTTTCAACCGGTGTATCGGAGAGCTGTCACAGCTCCGGAGTGAATGGCCACCTATCGAGCCTGACAAAAGAACACAAAGTGTCTGAAAGTCCTGACATGTGCCAAGGTGGCGGCGGTATGGGGGGGTGGGGGCCCGTGGCCATAAAGAACCACCACCACCTGGCAACCGTCAGACGCCTCTCCGTCAGGAATATCCCGTCAAATTGCATCTTAGCTTCCAAAAAACGACTGGCGGCGTCACAAGTTTCAATCTAGTGGAAGGGGGGAGTGCAAACTCTCTCTTTGGCTTTTTGTTGTGTCCGTTTGTTTTCCCATCTCATCTCCTCCTCGTCTCACCTCCCCGGTGTTTGTTCGGTGTCGCCGTCGGTTAGGCTCGTCAGCCTCCATGCCGGTCGACAGCCTGTCAGTCTAAGCTCCTTTTAACACACAACAGCCCCGCACAGTGACACAGAAGCTCCCCTGGCATCCCGCTTAGCAAAATGGAAAAAAAAAAGGGGCTTGGCTGCGTACACCTCTCCACTCTCATCAGCATCTCGTGCTGTCTCTATGTCTTCCTCTCTTCTCTTTGTTTTTTTCCCCCTCTCTCTGTGTTGTGTTCTGCCGGCACGCAACCAGCCTGCCAGGGTGTCTTGCAGCATTTATTGGTTTACCAAGAGGGAATGGAGACAAAAAAGAAGTATACATGCTTCTTTTTGCCAGAAGAAGTACATTCTAATCGTTTACTCTGTTGCTGTTGTTGCCTGTAGGGCTGGGTAACGCCTGGGTTGTTGTTTTTTTATACTAGTGCTAATTTGGTACTCGAGTTTTGCCGTCAATACCAAACCGAGACTGTTTTTGATACTTTACTTTGACAAATACAGACATATTTTTTAATAAAGAAAATGGATCAAATGACTATGTTATTTAAAAAGGGGGCTTGTGGTGACAAAAACACAATTATCACCCGACTCTGCGGTGTCCCTCACCTCTACAGCTTTTAGCCTCTTTTAGCTGTTTGTTTTGGTTTTTTGCAGCCTGATTACTTGACTCTCAACCTCCAGCCTTAGCAGCGGCAGCAGACAGCTGTTCTCAGCCAGAACGTCCTGATATTAAAATTAATATAAAATAAAATAATAAAGGTCCCATATTGTTAAAAGTGAGATATTCATGTCTTTTATATTACAAAGCAGGTTTAAGTGCTATATAAATACTGTTAAACTATCAAAACGCTCAATATACGGAGGAATACACACAGCCCGTATTCAGAAATCGCGCGTTTGAAACAAGCCGTTTGGATTTCTGTCCATTTGTGATGTCACAAATACACAATATTTAGATCATCACACGGTTTTAAATGTAAACATTCTAAATGTGTCCCAGTTTATTTCCTGTTGCAGTGTATGTGAATGACATCAGCTGACAGGAAGACATGGACCCAAACTGTTGCCTAGTAACGCAATTCCGATGAAATGCACTAAAACGGAGCGTTTCAGACAGAGGGTAAATACGGGTATATTCAGGCAGACAGGATGAGGATGAGTAAAATAAAGGTTTTTTTTAATATTACAGCATGTGAACATGTTCTAGTAGAAACACAAAATACAAGTATGAACCTGAAAATGAACACGATATGGGACCTTTAAAACACAGTATATCGTGGAATTTGCCAAAATGTGGATGCAACATCCAAAAAAAGGAGGGATTTGACACACAGCTAAATCTTATCTTATTTCATAAAAGGATGTTTTTTTTTAGAACTGTATTGAAGCACTTTCTTTCATAAAAAAAATCATACATACAACAAATTCATTGATATTCATTGTATTTTGAAAATGTTCTGATTGAATTGTTGACATTTTATTCATCTACAACATGATAAGACTCTCTTTCTTCTGACAAAATGTAGTCAAATCGTAAAACACAGAATTAAAAAAAAAAATGGGAAACGTGGAAATTGGGAAATTAAAACGGATTTCTAAAACAGCCAGATATTTTTGTCACAAGTTGGTGGAGACCCAAACTAGAGCTAAAAGGAGAGTGAATATTGGACTTTGTTGTTGCCTGTTGGGCTGCAGTTTGCCATGTTATGATTTGAGCATAATTTTTTAGCTAAATGCAGTACCTGTGAGGATTTCTGGACAATATTTGTCATTGTTTTGTGTTGTTAATTGATTTCCAATAATAAATAGATACATATATTTGCATAAAGCAGCATATTTGTCCACTCCCATGTTGATAAGAGTATTAAATACTTGACAAATCTCCCTTTTAAGGTACATTTTGAACAGATAAAAAAATGTGCGATGAATTAATCGCGATTAAATATTTTACTCGATTGACAGCCCTATTATGAACACATTTCGTCGGGTGAAAAAAACACTATTGGGGTTTGATATCCAGCCCCTTGTTGCCTAGCTGAGAGAAAAGTGCCACTCACTCACTGATGGGTATGAAACCATCACACAAGCAGAGTAGTGTGTTCTGCTGCTGTTTTTTCTTTAAAGACAATGCAACTGGAGCTATAGTGGAGATAGACTACTTCAAAGTATGTTTGATGCTGGATCGAGGCTTTTTCCGAGAGCATTAGTCAGGCGTACTGTATGAATGAAATGCTCTGCTTCAGAAGCATGGTGATGGTGGTAATGGCAGAGAGGGAAGCAGAACATATGGCAGCCGACGCCAAACCTCTGCCGGAAGCAAACAAGACTTAGCAAATGAACAGGGTGAGAAAAGTGGAGGTGGTGGTGGGGGGTAGGGGTTTCGATGTTGTCACAGGCCTGACTGAGCAAAGATTTGGGAGGCACCTTCCAGAAAATGATAGGGGAACACCCCCCTCTCCTCTTCTCCAAATAATCCGGCGGTGGACTTGATTAAAACAATGAAGTGGAACAATGGAGGCAGAGAGATAAGTGAAAGCCTGGTGGTGGTTGAAGAGTGCGCCTTATTTTCAGCAGCCCATTAAGTCGGAGAGAAACGGAGCCCGGCAAAGAGGAAGAAGGCCAGACAGCTCCATCTCTCCCACTGTTCTCCCTTTTTTTTCCAAGCTTCTGCAGCTCGTGGAGGCTGCACGAGCACATGAATTTATGTAAGAAACAGATTAAAAACCTAACAGGCACGCTCAGCCGAGCAGAAACGCTGATCGAAAAACAAAATAAGGCCGATGCCGCTCCGCGCTCGGCTCCGGCTCATCGTATTTTCCGAGATATCATTAGCGCCTCTGCACTTAATATCATCATTACTATTGTTATCATTATCAGACCTATTTATCTTTAGTTTCCCTCTTTTGTGCAACAAAACAGCATCATTTCCCCGCTAAAAATCAATAGCCCGATAGAAGGGATGTTTTCTTTTTTTTCTCCATTTATCTGGTTCCCGATCCTCTCTCTCTCTCTCTCTCTCTCTCTCTCTCTCAGGCAGCTCCGTCCTAATGACAAGGCGACAGCTACCAAAGCAGCATCCTACATGGATATCTGCCTGACGCTACCCCTCCCGCATCTCACACGCACACACGCACACACACACAAACACAAACATGACACCGTATCTTTTAATCAATCTATTAAGGAAAGCCGGGATGGTGTTGACAGGCCCCTCGCTGACTGATAAAGTGACCCGCGAGCCGACGTGCGAGCGCTTTTCAGGCCACAGCGGAGGCCAGATAATAGCTCGGTGAGCACCGAGATGATGATGATGATAATGTTGGCGACCGAGGGCCACGAAGCATATCCGATCCCTTTCCCCTAAATGTCAACCTTCTCCCCATATCGCCGCAACACAAAAGGCTCGGAGAAAAAAAAAGGTTTGTGCCACGGGAGGCCTGCTTAGAATGATTAACAAACCCACTTGTCTTATTATTTGTTGACGGATTTAAAAAAGAAGCAGAAAAAGGTGCACGTATGCACAGACATTTAAAAAAAAGGGGGTGGGGAGGAAAGAGACAGAGATAGATGGAAGGAGGTGTTGTGGGTTTGTGGGGGTGAAAAGATGTTGCTAGCTCAGGCGCTTGTTGTGAGATTACAATGACTGTTCTGTTTTGCCTCCTAGCCAGGAGCGACAGGGCCCATTCATTTTACACAGCGGAGAGACAGATTGAAGTCCAGACGTCTCTTTTCTGTCCCTGTCTCCCCCTCTCTCCTTCCCTTTTTCTGTCTTTCTTTCTTTCTCCTTCTCTCTCTTGTGTGTTGTTTGGTTAACCCAGGGCTGAAGTGCAGCGCAGTGACAGGGGCGTGATGCCTCGACGCTGACACCGCACGCCGCAGACGGGGAAAAAAGGAAAAGTGATGCTCTGTGTCAGCTAGTGGACGCCCCGCGGTGATGTTCAGTGCTTTCCATACCCCCCCACAAAAAAAAAAAACAGATGTTTGCGTGGCTGCAAACCGGCCATTATGTGGGCGACTGGGGGCGTGATGGCAGCAGTCAGGTCACTCGTGCAGACACACGACAGCGGCAGCGCAGCCTTCCTTCCCTTTATTTCTAACGGCGCTCGGCTGAATCATAGCGAGGTATGACATTATTAAGGTGGACTCCAGAGTAAACAACGCACTCGACTCTTGGAAAGCTCAGAGGATAAAGCGCTTACCCACCAACCCTGTCCCCAACACTACAGGTTGGAGATGACGTCATAGCCTCGCCCCCCCCACCCCACCCGCTGAGGAAATCACAAGGAGCTGCTTCGACAATGAGCTGTAGGCTATATACGCTTTATGAATCAGCAGGAAGATATACAAAAAACGCATATACATACATGAAGTGAGATAAATCGCTGGCATCGTTCTCAGACGGCTTCTATTTGCATTTCCTTCAGCTTTATTCAACTCGTATGTATATGTGAAAGGGAGGGAGGATCTTTACCATATTTTCACTCAGGTTGTTGAAATGAACAAACCAGACGAAGTTCGATTTTTTTAAAAAATATCCTAGGATGCCATTTAAAAGGCTACACGCCTTGATCACAAGCAGGACAGAAGATACATGAGACAAATGAGAGCTTCAACAGACACACTGTACTTTAACAGGACTGAACAAGAGCCTCAATAACCTCTTCTCTCTCTTCATCACTGCTCTTTATACTGCAGACGTTTCTGTGAACCAGGACTGACAACCCGCATCACGCAACCGTCATCTCCAGTTTAAGATGTTTTTTTATCCTGCATCCTGACGTTATGTGATCTCATTTAGAAATCTAAATTTTCAATTTCATTTTTTCTCAATTTTAATGTGATTATCTGTTTTGTTTTGGGTTTTTTCTGTCACAATTTCCAGACACATGCTGGTTTGTATTGGAAAACAGGCTGAAAGAACTGCACCCCACTGGTTTGTTTCCTTTTGAGGAAAACAAAAAAAGCAGTTTTTTAAGATTCAAAGAAGACTGCAAAATGAATCAACTTGGTAAATGTATGTATTCCGATGTATTTTCACATCTTTCAACATGACACAACTGAGAATATTTACACAAAGAGGAGATCTTTTCACGGCCTCTCCCACTGTTATCTTCACTCGACAATAAAGTGAGTCCAGTAAAACAGAAACAAATTAATTCTTCGGATGCTGCTTTTTTTTTTATAGCCGTTTATACATCATCAGCCACCAAAGTCATCCACATTTGCATGTAGCCCACGGGTGACATGTTTTTTTATGGAAAGCTGATCCTTGCCTTTTTCCCTGTGCTTTTTTTTTCCAAGCCAATCTCCTGGATGAGAGCCTTATTAATAGAAAAAAGATGAGCGGGGCTGTGGAGGTAAGGAGAGCGGTGCCGAGAGCCTGCGGATGATGATACCCAGCAGGAGAGAGAAGCACACTCATCTCTGTTTCTACATCATCTGCCCGGCCGTTAACATGAACCAGCCACCTCGGGCTCGCTCCGAGCCGGTATCACGACAACATGCGGTGGAGCCGAGAGGGGAGAGAGAGAGAGACAGAGAGAGAGAGGAGTGAAAGCGGAGAGGTCAGGTAGAAACAGAGAGAGATTATCAATGTTCCACGTCCTGAGCTGTGGATTCTGCCCTTTGGTGTGTCCACTTGCCCAGAAATCTGTCATGTCGCTATAGCATCACAAACTGGCAACTGAACATCCGTCCATGTGTCCTTTTTCCTATATTCCTATTTCCATAGCTTGTATTCCATTCAAATACATTTGCAAAAATATATTTTTTTAGATTTTTGTATTGATTTGTTATCTATCAAGAGACAAAGAGAGCTGATTTTGACATTGTCCATTAGGATTGTTCGGGCAAGAAGTCCCAGCACCCTTTTTCCCATTTTCTCTAACAGTTTTATTTTTTCCTATTTTTTTTTTTTACATCTGTAGAGCATTAATGAATATTTTAACATGTTTTTTTCAAAGTTGATCAAATCATCACACGTATCTGTTTGACATGTCATGTTTCCCTTTCCATAAACTCACTGACTGTTTTAACTGCTTAGTGAGTCGGTTCTTAATTAACACCTACTGCATCTTTACTAAAAAAAAAATGTATTAATCCATTTGGTTTTATTCATCTTAAATATCTGTAAAAAACAACAACTGCAGAACAAAAACGATCCTCAT
The DNA here is from genome assembly GCA_916700685.1 of Adelosebastes latens. Taxonomy (NCBI): domain Eukaryota; kingdom Metazoa; phylum Chordata; class Actinopteri; order Perciformes; family Sebastidae; genus Adelosebastes; species Adelosebastes latens. The sequence goes on from CAKAKR010038909.1 coordinate 15,086, forward strand.
GTTTTCATCAAACCACCACCGCCGCAAATAAATGAATTCTCAACCTGTGGGAGAAGCTTTTCTTTCCATCCGTCTATCTGTGCCTCTTTCCATCCATCCATCACTACCATCCAGCTCTCACAGCAGCAGCAGCTCCCTCTCTTACTTCTCAGCTTCTCACTCCACTCACTTTATTTCACTCCACATTTGTGATCAGATGGAATGCAATATAAAAAAATAGAGGGGATGAAGGGGCACGACACAAAAGCAGCTAAATGTCCAACCAGTCCATCTGTCCTGATAGTATATATAGAGAGAGAGTATATATACAGATATACATGCTGGGATGGATTTGTTAAAGCAATGACTTTGTTCACTGGTCAACAGGGCAGCGTTATCTTTTGCTCTTTGACTTTCTCTTATCATGTGTGTGTGTGTGTGTGTGTGTGTGTGTGTGTTTTGTGACATCTCTCAAGACTCATAAGACATAAGAGCTAATCCGGGCGAATGAGAAGTGGGCTAACACAGTCCGACTAACCGGCTCCGTGGTATAACGTGTCATATCTATAGGCGGCTCAGTGGATTGCTGGGGGGTTTGGGGCGGCCAATAAGAGTCCACAATGCGAAATATTAATGACTCCGATGGAGAGGACATGACACACCACCACAATCGGACAGTGTCATAATGTAAAGGGGTTACATAAATTGTCATTTAAGTGGTTTCACAAGCTGAATTCCATGTGTGAGCTCATCTGTCTGCTCCGGCTGAGTGAAACAAACCTCAAATGCATCATTCTCTCATTTTTATCTTCTGAAAGCACCAATATTCATCGCCTAAAAAGATGCCCCCGTGATATACATATAGAGGTTAGAAATATTGGGATATTAACCTTTTTTTTTCCATATTGTGCAACCTCTAGTAAATACTATCCAACAGTATAGACACGGACAACGAAGATGCTGACGGAGAGAGTTCCTTTGTAAAATATGATCCCATATGTAAACTGTATATGTATAATATGAATTTATTTTAAGGGCTGGCTGGGTAACTCCAGAATCCAACACGTAAAGCTCTCGTATAGCGTCGGACAGCCTGAGAAAAAAGACATGTTCTTGGATCGTCCACATGTCGTGTATATGGTCAAGGTCAAATCTGATTTGTTGGATTTATTTTCCAATTTGAAACAACACATTTGTCCTCCTTGCTGTCTGAGAGTAAAAAAAGCAACAGGAAATAAAAAAAGGTGTTGTTCCTCTTCAGCTATTGGCTCTGAGGCTTTGGGACCTCACAAACGGGGGGGGTCCGGGGGGCCTCAGGAGTCTTTTGATTTAGCTAACGAAAGCAGAGGGGTTCCCCTTCCGAGGAAAAAAATGAATGTGGGAAATAGTTTATTACATAACAAGCTGGAGATTAGCCCAATTACAGAAAGAAAGCAGTAAACGCAACATGTTCCACACAGACACATGGGCATCGAGTCGGATCTTATTTGTGGATCTCCTCTGAGGGGGTCTTCTTGACAATCCCAAACACAGACATGAGGTCTAGCTCTCTCCCTCAGCACACATTTAAGCCTCAACTGCAATTTTGTGGGGTTGTGTGTGCCTGAGAGAGAGAGAGAGAGTGTGTGTGAAGCGGCTTCACAGCCCTGCTGTCTTGCTTCAGGCGGTGAGATAACGGCTTTGGCGTTCGTGCGCCGCCGGGCTGACAAGGCATCACATCTTACTCTGGGTTTTTTTTATCTACCCATAGCTCTGACCTAACTACCAACCTACCCTGCCTGCCCACTGCTGCTGCTTTAATGGTCTCTCGACCACCATCGTTTTTTCCCCAGTTTGATTGCTATTTAAAGGGTTAAAAAGGGGGAAGAGAATTGGAGAAGATAGAATTGGAGCGTTCCATCCATTGGAGTGCAGAAAGCAGAGGCTCCTATGATGGTAGAGTTGGATATTAGAGATGGTATATAAGGAGGTTCAGACAGGTCACTCAGGCTGCATACAAATCATTCCACTAACTGCCTTTTTTTGGCCTGACGCGCAAAAAAAGGCACCAAATCTCCCCAACCAGTGACTCTTTACAGGATATTCAATGACTTTATTCCATCAGCCTCTCAGAGACTCTCCTTCATCCAATGCCACAATGCCACAATGATCACCACATTCCTTCACGAGCAACAGCACAAGCAGCCCCTTGGTTTGACTTGGAGGCGGATGAAACTTACCAGGATGACAGTCGGCCCAGAGGAGATGGAAGGCAGGCAGGACGAGAGAGAAAATCCACCAGCAGCAACAACACGACAGCGGTAGCCTCCACATGGTAGTGATGTGCACGTCGACATGCACACAAACAACAACTGTTGAGTTTCTCCCCTCTCTTTTTTGCGGCCAAAATCAGCGACGCCTTCGCTGCGTAAAAACCGGCAGCAGCAGCAGCGCAGACGGAGACGGAGACGGAGGCTGACTGGGCGCACGGTGGAGCGGCAGGTGGATGGATGGATAGATGGAGGGCGGAGAGGAGAGGGAGATGTTCAGAGGTCCAGTAGAGAGTCTTTCCGTCCCAAAATCCCCACGATGATATCCCAGGATATGAGCATAACACTCGGATGCTGGTGGTGATGGAGGAGCGTGTATTAAGAGAGTAGACTAGCAGCGCGTCGTCGCTCCTGCAGCTGCGGCGGCGGTGGTGGAGGTGGAGGCGGTGGAGGCAGCAGCGCTGGTCGGGCACGCAGAGAGGGAAGAGTCGGTGTCGGTGATGGAGAGGTGGAGCTGGAAGCTTTCCATTCCTCCGTCCGTCCGTCCAGGAAATAACGTGTGAGCCCCCAAGTCTGGCAGAGACTTTAAAACAGTACTGAGAGAGAGAGGGAGAGATGGAGAGAGAGAGGGAGATGGAGAGAGAGAGAGAGAGAGAGGGGTCATTCCTCTGGATCCTAGCGCCGGCTACAGAACGCACAGTAGCTCAGTATAATAGCAGGCGCATGTCCCATAATAATAGGTAATAATAGATATGTGCTTCCCAGGGGGTCCTCGAACCTTTTTCTTCATATTAATGACTCCAAAATAGATCCACATTACAGATCCACAGCCCCCCTTTACCATTCCAGAGGATTTTGAGCCCACTCTGGAAGGACTGTGTATCCTAATGATTTATTGAATGAACCAAAAAAGTCATTGACTAATGCAATGCAAGGTGACATACTGTACATCTCCACTTAACTTAACCTAAAGAATGCTGTGAAGGCGAGCAAAGATTAAAAGAAAAACATGACTAAATGCAGTCTGTTTAGACGGTGCAGGGCCGGTTACAAACATTTTGTGGCCCCTAATCAGAATCTGAGCCAGGCCGCATCTGTCATAAGATGCACCAGGCTTTCAATTAACTACAACGTATAAACCCATCCACAGCATTATTAAACGCGCAGAGAAAGCGTGCTGGGAGTGACTGTGGTGACGTAGTGTAAAGAGCGAAAGAGACACACATGACGTGTGGGATTGGTGGTGGATGGGTCCAACACACACAAGTCATTCATCCAGGAGATGGCTGTTCGCGTCCCGTGTGACCGTAACTTGGCGTTCCTTCACCAGATTTCACAATGGCGGCGGCGTCACAAACTTTCTCATTTTACAGCTAAACCGTGCACTACAAGATGATTCTGAAAACATTTGAGGAGAGAAATAGTCATTAACGTAACAGAATATTGATTCATATTTGATCAGCGCTGCCTAGTTTGACCGTTTGGTCGGAGTTTGCGAGTGATTGACAGCCGGCTCTCATAGACGGCAGCTGGACAGCAGACCTCAGATCAGCTCTTACTGCTTGTTTTCCTCCGGTCTGTGAAATCTTGTAGATGCCGTTAGGAGCACCGGAGGACACAGAGGCACATGATTTCTTTCAGGTTACCTGTTTCATGTACTACTGTCACGATATAGGGACCGTTTTATAAAAACAGCTTTTTTTAATCATACTTGTTCCAATCTCGCTACTTCAGCTTTAAGAGAACTGGATACAGCGTTGGAGGCGGGGCCCCGTTCATCCCTATGAAAGTTGCTCAGTGGCGCATGTAGCCTAAATGGCTCGACTTCCGTCTGGAAAAGCACCCGGATCTTGGGCACATGGAACATGCGCAGTAGCGTCCGCTCGGTCACATGACTCGGTCACGGGGTCCCAACGTCACGCCGCCGTCACGACTTGCGCTCCAGCCTCGGTCTGGGTCTCATTCACATGAACGGAGGAAGGGAAAGAACTCTGGATTCGGCTATTAGTTAATTTTACAACTTTAAAAACGTAATTTTCCCAATGTTAGTCTATGAGAAAAAGTATCACATGACGGACACGGAAGTTGCAGTACCGCCGTTTGACCACTACGAAAGTTGGGATTGACGACCGGCGCACTTTCTGGGGGCTTGCTATAGGCCCTATTCACAGCAGCCATTTTGTCATGTCATAGCAGGGGGAACACATGTGTAACTGATCAAATTAGTTATGGTCCCATTACTCAAAAATTACTTGATTTCATCCAATCACACCAGTTATGCATACGTTCACTCAAAATAAACCTAAGAACCAGCAGGTAGACCTATCATAGCTGGTTTGGGCTTTCTTACAGAGAAAATATCAACATTTGTCAACTATTTTCTAAAACTTCATGTCTCTTCTTTCTTCTTTGTAAAAGATACCATTGACATGATTCATATTTTTTGAAATGATTGACTTTCCTGTTGATAACATGTCACTGGTTATGCTCGATGTCACTTTATACAACCACATGACAGAGGCATTGAAGCGGTTGACTGTTATTTACGGTCCTCTCAAATCAATTTTCTGGACATTTCGATCATCGGAGAACAGTTCAATTCAATTTATTTTTATATAGCGTCAAATCATAACAGACAACAAGACAGATGACATGTAACAGATCTCTGTGGGTAACCGACAGACACAAATATATTATTACGAGGCAAGAGGTTCCAACCCACAAATATTTTAGGATAGGCAGTATGAGGAAGACTGGATCCAAAAATGAATGTCAGTAAAAAGTGAATGTCTCAACAAGAGAAGGATTGATTCAGATAATGGAAGTTCCCTCTGCATCATAGGCTACTTTCCTTTAGGTAAATAATAAGAAAAAATCTCTAGCAATATTGGCATAATTTGAACTCTGGCCCTAATCTTGAATCAGTCTTATGTTGTTGATTCTGGAAATGCATGCAAATTAGCACATATTTGATAACATAATGCCTCATTTGCATATTTAAACAAAAAACTAGAGGGGGAGGGTGAGTGCTGATTAATTTTTCCTCTCATAGAGTATTTGTACAGTATTTGTGGCACTTGTCATCGACTGTGTGTGTCTGTCACAGTGTGTCAGTGGAAAGTTTCTGAAAGCTCCGAGTTCACAACTTGTGACGTGTTTTGACGTTGTCAGAAATGGCGAAGGCCTTGGAAAGTCATTTTTTTCTTTGCACAATAAGTTAATATAATGTAAATGTAATTTTAGTCGTATATTTTTTTTCTTCGTAACTTTATAATCTGGCTGAGGTAAATGTTAATATTCCCAACGGCCTCGTCTTTTTCCTCTGTCATTATGCCTTTGCATTTCCTGCATTATGGTACCCACTTGCTAGCTTGCGAAATTGTTAGCTTCTGTGGCTTCCTGACGCCGACAGTAACGTTAATAATGCCGTTGTTTAGCATCGGCGTTTTCACGACTTAACCACTTGAACGCCACGCATATCGTGTACACGATTTCCCATGTTGTAAACACAAGCTCCATTTGAAGGCACCATACGCTAGAATGAAACTGATAGGAAAAGGCCCTTTGCCTTAAAATCTGTGTGAGTGCGTGTGTCTGTGTGTGTGTGTGTGTGTGCGTCTCTGTGTCAACCTGCACTTAAAGCTCATCTCAATCACCTGTCTGTGTTGCAGCAATCAAAGGTTGCCGTGGTGATGGTCCCTGACAAGTGTCCTCAGTCAGTGACAGCTTATCATAGAATTTACCGGAGGCACACATAGCATACAAGTGCTTCTCAGACAAAAAAAACGTGAGTTCAATCGGCAAAATATTATCATCAGAGAGAAAAGGCTCTGCCGAATGCATTGATGTCATTTTTATGTGTGTAGCGTCAAAATGTGATCATGGGAGGTTAGAAAATTGCCATTGTCTGCTTTACCTCAGACATTTCTCGTTGCATTTAACATTGAGTTCTACTGGGGATTTGGTTGGAGTTCCTCTCACTTTCGGGATCCTAGAGCCAAATATGTAAGTCTGTTTGATTCCATAGTAACACCACTGCGACCAGCACAAGCACAAGATTTCCTACAATTTGACTTAAATTATATCTAGAAAGAGTGAAAATTGGGGTGTGGGAGTAATTTGTTCAGAACATTTTCAGAAGTTGTTAAAGCTCCTCCACACTCTAGCGCTGATGTCACTCACTCTAACTCGGAACATTCTGTCCAATATGCACCCATTAAAAAATCTGAAATGGATTGAAAAATTTCACGAAACGTAAACTGCAATTTCGTGAAAATTGTGCCAGCTATCAAAATTCCCATTTGGCCAAATAAAGTCCCAAGTCTCGTGACCCATTTAAACTTTTAATCGTTTTGCTACGTTAAAGTATGGCGAATCGGTATGGCCCCAAATAAGAGTGTGTTTGAGCTGTCTTCATGTCGATTTCCCATTGTTTTCTATGGGGAAAAACGCAAAATGCGAAAACTGCTTGTTGAATCTCTTAGAAAAGTCAGAGCACACCATTCCTGATCATTCCACACGTTTTGATGTATTGTTTGTGTATGTGGTGGCAACGCTGCAAGCGGAGTTCCATGGCAATATCTATTAGTTCCATTTTTTACCCTATTCACCATGGGTGTCTTCCTTTAAAAGGTAACTTTATTTTCTATTTTCCAATGTGCTTGTGTCTAAGTGACTAATGGGGACGACAATTTCTGAAATTGGTCCAGTATTGAGGGAGAACCCTGTCCAGCTTGAAAAGCTTTTCGATATCATTAAGCTACGCTTTCTGTCCTCCAACACAACAAACTCTGCCCAGCTGCCACTTGGGTTTGGATGTATTGCAGCCGCTTTGCCATGAGATGCACCAGGCTTTCAATTAACTACAACATAAACCCATCCGCAGCATTATTAAATGCGCAGAGAAAGCGCGCTGGCAGTGACTGTGGTGACTTGGTGTAAAGAGCGAAAGAGACACACATGATGGGTGGGATTGGTGGTGGATAGGTCCAATAAATACTAGGCATTCATCCAGGAGACAGCTGTTCGCGTCCCATGTGATAAGTTTCACTTTCACTTTACAATCAGCTGTTCGTTTGTTTCCCATGTTCAAAACGATCAGTTTAATTTTCACTGTACAAATGTAGTAGACTTAACCATGTAGTTTTTTTTTCCTGAACCTAACTAAGTGGGTTTGTTACGTAAACCTAAGCAAGTGTTTTGTGTTTGAATTCACACCGTTAACCACATGTTTACTGTGACCGTTTGCAACTAGGAATAAACTGGGACACATTTAGAATGTTTACGTTTAAATCTGTGTAAAAGGGTCTAAATATTGTATATTTGTGACATCACAAATGGACAGAAATCCTAACAGCAGAATGCAGAGTTTCTGAATACGGGCTGTGTGTATTTCCCTGTGGATTGAGCGTTTAGATACTTTCACAGTATTTATATAGGACTAAAGCCTGCTTTATAATAAAAAAAATGAAAATCTCACTTTTTTATAATATGGGACCTTTAAGCGAGACTCTTTCCATGATGTCAGACAATTATAATAACAATCTGAGTCTGTCATGGCAAAAACAAGCACTTTTAGTGGACCTAAATGACGGTGCCATACATATATATATATATATATATATATATATATATATATATATATCTTGAAGACATTCATTATATGTTGAAAATGCACATGTAAACATGCAGTCAGGTAATGTAATTTCTAAATCACATGAGGTCCCCTGGTGATTCTAGTCCCGTGCGAATAAGGCTTTAGTCTCTGTCAGCAGCCTGGCATATGAGTTCTGTACAGTCTGAGACTATGGCTCATAAATAAAGACAGCAGAACAGAGCATTACAACGGGGGCAAATCCCAAGGCTCCACAAGACTACTGGCTATAGCTGTTATCAGCTGCCAATCACAAAGTCCAGTCTGTCATTGAGTGAGCTGAAAGTGTGTGATGGAGTCACTTGTAGCTGCAGGGTAAAGGCTCTAACAGCTTTTTTGTGCCCCAGTAGATGCTGTTGAGAACCGGCCTAGCATGCTCACCGGAGGCACTTCTGGAACCAGGGTTCCCCTGATTCTTTCTCTAATTAACGGATCAACTCTCTGCCATAAAAAGTAGCTATTATTCAAAATATTCAACAAGTACTGCAGATTTTTCATTAAAACATTAAAACACATTGAATTGTGGTGACAAAATAATAGAAACAGTAAAAAGGGATATTAAAATTTCAGTAGGCGGTATATTTTTGGCATCATTGGGCAAAAATTCCACAATAACCTTTCAGCATATTGTAATTCAATTAGACTTCTGCACCTCATCATGACTCTGTTTTCAGGCTTTAGAAAATCTAGCCCGTGACGGGAAACTTTGACCAATCACAGGTCATTTCAGAGAGAGAGTGTTCCTATTGGGTGTGCTCCGGTCATGTGACCGTTAGTTTGGCGTTCCTTCAAGAGAATACACAATGGCTACCGTGACACAAACTTTCTCATTTTACAGCTAAACCGTGCACTACAAGATGATACTGAAAACATTTGAGGAGAGAAATAGGCATTAACGTAACATAATATAGATTCATATTTCATCAGCGCTGCCTAGTTTCACCGTTTGGTCGGAGTTCGCGAGTGATTGACAGCCGGCTCTCATAGACGGCAGATGGACAGCAGATCAGCTCTCACTGCTTGTTTTCCTCCGGTCTGTGAAATCTTGCAGATGCCGTTAGGAGCAACGGAGGACACCGGAGGACACAGAGGAACATGATTTTTTTCAGGTTACCTGTTTCATGAATTACTGTCACGATATAGCGACCGTTTTATAAAAATAGCTTTTCTTAATCATATTCGCTCCAATCTCACCTACATCAGCTTTAATCTGACCAAAGTGTGTGTTGTACTACTTTTATTTGTTTTTTTGTTTGTTTTAGACTGTACCCAGGTCTATCTAAAATCATTTGATTTGAACAGTTGTATTCAGGGTTTATGATGGATTACATACATGCAGAATTAGGTTTACCTTATAAAAAATCCAGTTGCAAAATGTATTTATTGGAATTCTGAAGGTGAATATGACAGGTGATTTCAAAACAGTAACTAATAAAAAAAACATTCAGTGAAATATATGAAGTTTTGAGTGTTACTGACAAGAACTATGGGCTACTGATGAAGTGCAACAACGAACTTTCACTCAACTCAAACCATGTAACAAAACGAAGATTTCAATATTGTAACCCTGGTTCTATAAGTACAGGAAGAGCCCTCTACTGGACTCTATGGGTAATACTCTCCTCCAATCACGAGCACGCATTGGGCCACTGAATTTTGGCCACAGTATATAAGGCAGCATCCACCGCTGTCAGACATCCCATACCCTCTCCAGCGAGCAGCAGAGGAGCGACAGGGCCCCGTTGGTGGAGGGCTCTGCCTGCCGGGTTCTGCCCAAGGTTTCTTACCGGTTAAAGGGGAGTTTTTTCATGACACTATCGCACCAAGTGCATGGCCATGGGGGATCTCTTGTTGGGTCTCTAAATCATTGAGTACGGTTTAGACCTGCTCTATATAAAAAGTGTCTCGAGATAACTTCTGTTATGATTTGACGCTATATAAAAATAAATTGAATTGAATTTAGCGCGCCTATTGCCCTCTCCTCCTGAGACAGAGCCCCCCAGAACTGGGGGATGGTCAGCAGTCAACTACTGCTCCTGCCTCACTCTCCCCAGTAGGGGAGGGATGAGATGGAAAGGCGTAAAGCAGCTTTCATGGCCATGGCACATGTGCAAAAGCGTCCACCCCGAGGGGTGGGTCATCCTGCTGTGCCAAGGAGAACCATTGCGGGCAGTGGGTGTTGTGTCGTTTGGCAAACAGACCCACTTTTGCTCTCCCGAACCGGGACCAAATCTCCTTCCCTACTTCTGGGTGGAGCCTCCACTCATCTGGTCGGGGTCTGCCTCTCGACATGAGGTCGGCACCCCTGTTCTCCACTCTCGGAATGTGGAAAGCCTTCACAGACAACAGGTGCTCTGAGGCCCACAACCACAGGTTCTCCGCCATTTCCAACAGGGCAGCAGACAGCGCTCCACCCTGCCTGTTATTATATATACGGTATAATAAGCCACTGTGGTGTGTTTGTCGATCCTCACCAACACGTGCTTCCCCTGTATCAGGGGCTTGAAGTGCTGGAGGACCAAAAGCACTGCCTAAGGCTCGAGGAGGTTGAAGTGTCAGTCCTCGGCCGGAGGCCACACTCCACCAACCACTCTCCCCAGGCAACTCCCCTCCCACACCCGTCAGGGACGCGTCTGTGAACAGCGTGATATAGGAGGTCACTCATCCGAGCTGTGTTGCCTTTAACAGGTGTTGTGGGGACCAACCAGCAGCGTAGATCGTTCTCTACCGAGGGGGGGAACGGTAACCAAGCATCGCTTGTGCTTCTTGGCATCCAAGCAGAGGCTGGCAAGCCACCTCTGTAGGCGCCGCATGTGCAACAGCCCCAACGGCACCACCGGGTGATCAGCCGCCATGAACGCCAGCGTTGTCACCGTTGCCCCCCCCCCCCCCTCCATAGTTTGCAAACTGCCTGCAGCAGAGCCGTCCATCTGATTTCCGACAGAGTAGCCCGTAGATTGCATGCATCGAGCGCAACCCCCACATATTCTACCTATTGGTGTGGCGGAGGGCCGCTCCTCTTCCAGTTGATCGCAAAAGCCCTAACTTGATCAGGTGTAACATCAATTGGGCCGTGCGGAACATTCTCTGGACTTAGCCATGACAATGAGGTCGCTGAGATAACAGAAGACTCTCATGCCGCGGTTGTGTAGCGGCTGCAGTGCCGTGTCCTCACATCTGCTGAAGATGCAGGGGCCAGAGAATAGCCGAACGGTAGTCGGTTGTTCTCGTAGGCTTTCCCCTAGAAGACAATAATTTCCTGTGTTTCTTAGCCAGCTCGACATGAAAATATGCGTCCATTAAGTCGATGGTGGTGAAGCAGTCTCCCGGCTGAACCAGCTCTAGTATCTGTTTGATGGTCAGCATATGGAATGTCTCGCGGTCAATGCATCGGTCTAGGCCGCGAAGATCCAAAATGGGTCTGAATTCTCCCATCACCTCAGTCTGTCATGAATGGGGACAACAGATGCAGCCTGTTTCTGTAACAAGGCCTATGGGTCTCTGTTAAAGAGGTAATCTATATCTTCCTGGGAAGATCATTTCACCTCCTTGACCCCTGTGAACGGAGGAGGAATCCTGCAAAACTGGAGAGAATACCCCAGTCTCAGCGCCCGGTCCATCCATCTTCTGTTAACACACGGTTGCGTTGCCACCCCTCATAAAACTGTGTTAGATTGCGAGCCACCAGCTGTGATGCAGCAGCTAGAAAGCTGTGATATCCCATCTCAGCACCTCTCCACCGCCAGACCCTCCATAAACGGAAGACTGGCCCGTAGGGGGCTGAGCTGGCAATGAGGTCTTTGAACACACCGCCAGTTCGCCTGTGACAACGGATATCGTATCACTGTGTTTCATATACATTGACACAATGTCCATTGTCCCATCTCCCTTGTGGAGATCAGGGAGGAAGAACAAGAAATGACCAAGCCTGCGATGAGGTCCCTGAACGCATCACCTCTGACCCATCGGTGCATGCAGCAGCATATAGTCCTCAAAGTAAAACCTTAAACTTGTGGAAAAATAGAAAATATGGCCCCCTTTAGAGCTTCAGAGGTGTTACAATCTTTTGTTTGATCATAATAATGATCCTCGTTCAGAGAGAGCGCTGTTAGACAGATATTTGACCGGGAGGATCATGATTCTTTCAGCAGGGAGATATTTTAACAGTGTGTCTGTCTGTCTGTTGTGTAGCACAGATGCTGGATCATTCCTGTCCTACTTCTCCTCTCTCACATCTGGATGACAATTCATCAATACATCTATCTCACGCTGAGGCTGACAAGACAAACTGTTCCTTTTATATGACATATCTTCTTATTGGATGTTGTCTGACAATGAAAGGCTCTTTTTCTTTTTCATGGCAATTAACAACTGATATAAAAAAGCTCCATAAACTTCACAGCTGTTCATGTATAGTGGTATCTTTCATTCATTTAGGCAGATTCCACAACCACCCTTTTCTGCTCAACTCTTTTTAGATTAATAGGGGTGTTAATGTGTCCCACGATGACTGTCATGTGCAACTCAGCATGGAGATAGATATTTTCTACTGACATGGTATTTTTTATTGCAACATTGCCAATGGCCTGCTCTGCATTGCAACTCACTTTACACAAGGGCTAAATGTTGGACCATATGCAATCAGGATATTTTAAAATTCGAATTGTGAGGCCTAATGTATTTGGCTGGCTCACCATATGAGGAGGGGTCTTCTTTGTGTCTTTCTAGTCTAAATAGGGAACATAATTAGTGTGTCATCTCACAGAAGGGGCAATTGATGCTGATGCAGCTGTTGATGAAACCAGTAAACCCATCAGTTAACATGTCTGAAACAAAATGTGTTAGGCCCATCTGGTTATAGGGTTCATTATACCTTATGATGAAGAACGTTTTAATGATGGCATTGGGAGAAACAAAGCATTGAGATTCATCCTCTGGGGAGCATAAACCCAAATGTCATGGAAATCTGGTGAACACATGGTAATGTCTGTGATGTAACCATTTCAACATCCACAGATCACTGACTGCCTGGTATGTTGTGAAGATAATTGCTGATTCTGATGAACTTAACCATCTTATGTTAGTTATATTAGTTTATTACACGGCGTTGTTGAATACTTGATTCTGATTGATCAATCACGGTGTTCTGCGGTCTGTAATTTCTTTATAGCAGACCGTTGCTATGTATAACAGACCGTCGCTATGGGCGCAGTTCTGATGTCTGACTCTTTATTGATTTCTTTAATAAGTAGCCGTGTAATAAGCAGGATAATGTACAGCTCTTTCACAACAATGACCCGCTAGCTGTACATTATCCTTTACTTGTTTTCTTCCTGATATCAGCTCTCGCCATCATAGCAGCCAACTGTTTGCTCATCCAGTGGTGATGAGAGGGGTGGTGCAGCGTCATGGGGAAGTGTATGTGTGATGAAAGTGTAAACCCTCAACACATTCTCATCCCAACTCGTCACATACTGACGCTTTGTCAGACCAAACAGCGTCACTTTACGCTAGCAGTAAACACATGCTTAACGTTGTGAATTAAACAAAAACACTTGCTTAGGTTTATCCAACAAAACCACTTAGATTTAGGAAAAAAGCATTATACTAGGACTGACCCGAATGCTTCAAAGCTTCGAAGCTTCTATTTTGTTTTCACATTAGTGTTGAACTTGTCGTGGAACTGCATCACCTGTTGCTCATGCGTTGGAGGCCAAAGGGATTAGTGTTGCTGCGCAGGGAAAAATAGTCTGAAATGGAAACATACAATTTAACCCATATATTGGCCATATACATGAGAGCATATATCAATAACACAATTCATGTGTAAACACTACCATTCACACTCATGTTACAACGTTGTATTGTTGTTATTTCAAACAATCTTTATTCAGTTACACCATTGTCAAACACGTTTTCCTCAAAATTACCATTCCCCTAAGATTATGTTTTCATGTCAGGGTTGAAACAAAGTCACGTTGTGACTCAACGTCTATTAGAGTTGTTGGTCTCGACGCAGGTCCAGGAGATGTTTGCCGGTTTGTCCGTTCTGGGCTACTGTAGAAACATGGCGGTGCAACATGGCAAACTGGTGAGGAGGACCAGCCCCCATATGAAGGGATCGTTCTAAGCTAAAGAAAACACAACAATTCTTAGTTTCAGGTGATTATACACTAATGAAAACATAGTTATGAATATTATATTCCATCTCTGCTTATAAATCCCCCGAAATGTTGCACACTGTTCTTTTAAATACTGTGCTTCCAACAAAAGAGATGCGTTACAAAAAGTTTCAAAATTAAAATATCACCTTTCTTTTGAAGATTTTAAAATTCTACCCTCCAGTCTGTGAATGCTACTTCACAGTTATTCTTTACCACTGTGTAAATTGAGTGTTTGTTGTAAATGTTTACGTTTTGTCCATGTTCTCTTGATACATCCATGGCTCAAACTGTACATGTTCCTGCGCACAAATCTCTCTTAGAAAACAGATCGTGATCTAAACGTGGATGTGTGCTTAAATAAAGGAAACAGTGTACAAAATTCATTTAAAAACAGTCATAATCTAAATTGTCCCAATTATTCCCATGTGCCATGAACGCAACATAAAGTTTGCCTTCCTCTAACTGGTGGTACTTGTAGTTTTTATAAAAGTGACACGGTCGTGTTTTCAGCTCTTCAGCGCGCACTTAAAAACTACACTTCCCATAATG
>CAKAKR010038909.1:29699-52455 GCA_916700685.1 Adelosebastes latens
CAATGGCCTGCTCTGCATTGCAACTCACTTTACACAAGGGCTAAATGTTGGACCATATGCAATCAGGATATTTTAAAATTCGAATTGTGAGGCCTAATGTATTTGGCTGGCTCACCATATGAGGAGGGGTCTTCTTTGTGTCTTTCTAGTCTAAATAGGGAACATAATTAGTGTGTCATCTCACAGAAGGGGCAATTGATGCTGATGCAGCTGTTGATGAAACCAGTAAACCCATCAGTTAACATGTCTGAAACAAAATGTGTTAGGCCCATCTGGCTATAGGGTTCATTATACCTTATGATGAAGAACGTTTTAATGGTGGCATTGGGAGAAACAAAGCATTGAGATTCATCCTCTGGGGAGCATAAACCCAAATGTCATGGAAATCTGGTGAACACATGGTAATGTCTGTGATGTAACCATTTCAACATCCACAGATCACTGACTGCCTGGTATGTTGTGAAGATAATTGCGGATTCTGATGAACTTAACCATCTTATGTTAGTTATATTAGTTTATTACACGGCGTTGTTGAATACTCGATTCTGATTGGTCGGTCACAGTGTTCTGCTGTCTGTAATTTCTATATAGCAGACCGTTGCTATGGGCGCATACCGTTTTTGTGTCAAGTTATTGATTTCTTCAGTCAGTAGCCGTGTAATAAGCGGGATAATGTACAGCTAGCGGGTCATTGTTGTGAAAGAATCCCCTTCAGGGCGATGAGATGCTCCGCGTCGGGGTGCAGCATCTGTCTGGGATTCAAGATGGGCCTGTCATACTGGTCGTCATCAATTCAAAAGAACATCAATTCATGGTGGACACTGGAGCAAAATACTCAAGCATTGGAAAGAAAGGCTCTGACATCCCCCTCTCTAATCAATCTGTTAAAACAGTAGGTTTCTCTGGGAAGCACATGGATGAGTTTGGGGCACCCACATAGGTGACCATCAAGATCAAGGAAAAACCGAGGTTAAGATCACCTTTTCTTCTGAAGTATTTATAGTGTGTCCTTACCATACAGCTTAGTAATTGTTTATTTTGAACTACATTTAAAAAATAACTTAATATTATTGTTGAATTCATGTACTGTATGTATGATGCTAAGAGTCAAAGCTAACGTAGCAGACCTTGCTAGCTGCCATTTATCTGCAATATTAGCAAAATTGTCAATACCGTAACATGTCTTTACCACAACAGCTTTAGGTGTAAGGACATTAGAAAGTAGAAATGCAATATCTGTCAAAAACATACTATTTTTCAGGGTGTAGAGAAAATCAAGGAATCCCATATTTTTTAAAATATGTTTTTATATCAATATTGATTTAAAAAGCTTGATGAAAATGGATTTAAATGTTTTAAAAAATATTATAGAAATTTAAAAAAGCAAAATAAACATTATTGTAATGTTGCGATAAAGACATTTAGTAAGAACAAGTGACAACTGTAAAAAATAAACACGTTACAGATCTTAACCACTATATGTCATTTTGTGTACCTGTTATTACATACTCTGATGTTAATAATTAAACACCCTTACATGCTCTTGTTTTCACATTCCTGTTGAACTCGCCGTGGAACTGCATCACCTGTTGCTCATGCGTTGGAGGCCAAAGGGATTAGTGTTGCTGCGCAGGGAAAAATAGTCTGAAATGGAAACATACAATTTAACCCATATATTGGCCATATACATGAGAGCATATATCAATAACACAATTCATGTGTAAACACTACCATTCACACTCATGTTACAACGTTGTATTGTTGTTATTTCAAACAATCTTTATTCAGTTACACCATTGTCAAACACGTTTTCCTCGAAATCACCATTCCCCTAAGATTATGTTTTCATGTCGGCTTTCATGTCAGGATTGAAACAAAGTCATGTTGTGACTCAACGTCTATTTGGCTACTAATAGACGTTTCTACTGTAGAAACATGGCGGTGTAACATGGCAAGCTGGTGAAGAGGACCAGCTCCCATATGAAGGGCTCGTTCTAAGCTAAAGAAACACAACAATTCTTAGATTATACATTAATGAAAACATAGTTATGAATATTATATTCTATCTCTGCTAATAGATCCCCCGGAATGTTGCACACTGTTCCTTTAAATACTGTGCTTCCAACAAAAGAGATGCGTTACAAAAAGTTTCAAAATTAAAATATAATAATATAATTTTATATTTTAAAATTCTACCCTCCAGTCTGTGAATGCTACTTCACAGTTATTCTTTACCACTGTGTAAATTGTGTTTGTTGTGAATTTTTACATTCTCTTAATACATCCATGGCTCAAACTGTACATGTTCCTGCGCACAAATCTCTCTTAGAAAACAGATCGTGATCTAAACGTGGATGTGTGTTTAAATAAAGGATACAGGATCTAAATTGTCCCAATTATTCCCATGTGCCATGAACGCAACATAAAGTTTGCCTTCCTCTAACTGGTGGTACTTGTAGTTTTATAAAAGTGACACGGGCGTGTTTTCAGCTCTACAGCGCGCACTTAAAAACTACACTTCCCATAATGCAAGCGCCCGAGTCTTCCTGTCATACGAAGGTGAGCGTCTAAAGCATGTATTTGTTGTTTAAACATGCTGTTAAAGAGTAGCAGCAGTGTTGGTGTTTCTCAGTGACTCCAGAAAGACTCGTTTTGACTCCCGGCTGTGATATTTACGGTAACCGTTAACGTTATCTCCGCTAACGTTACACGTGCTAGTGTGTGTACAGTAAGCCGAGACATCCGGAAGCTCTCAGTCCCTTTAAACGAGACAACCTGTCTCACTGTGTGAAGTTGACTGACTGAGAACTCTTCAGTGAACTAAAGGGTTAAACAGCCCGGTGTCCCCGGTGTCCCTGCGTCCACATCGGTCCTCTCAGCAGTGTATCTGTCAGCTCCAGTAAAGTAAACAGTAGTAGCTCTGCTGCTGCGGTCTGAACGAGTCTCACCGGCTAACGGTAGCCGGTGAGACTCGAGATGGGAATTCCGTCTCTTTTTAGTGATCCAGATCATTTGGCTCAGCTCACCAAGAAGAGTCGACCCCTTCGGCTCCCAAACGGCTCTTCATTTTACGACTTCTGCCTTTTATAATTCAGCCAAATTTAGCGCTGTTTTGACCTATTGTTAGTTTGTGTGAACATATATCACTTAAATTATTCAATTTAATTATACTAAACCTTATAATTTCCAGAATACCATAATTTTACATGCTGCTTCGTTTCCAACTGTCATTCATCTTGTCTGCTATTCGCGCACCGCACTCCTCTCTCTCTTTCTCTCCTCCTCTCCCTCCTACTCTGTATCTGTAGACCAGTCAGCGCGCCGTGCATCCCCGCCCCTCCCTGCTTGATGGTATGATCCTTGTCTGTCATCACCTGATTGGACAAACGGACGTCATTAACACAACATTCAGTCACAGTCAGTGCATGAAGTGCCCGTGGCGCGGAGAGGATCGTCCTATCATTCTGCCTTGAATTAATTAAAGAAGAAAATCAAAAAGAAAACGGCTCTCGGCTCGATATCGTTCACTTAAAAGAGCCGGCTCTTTGAACCGGCTCGTTTGCGACCGACACATCACTAGGTGAGACTCGTTCTCATAGTGGAGAGTCATTGGTTTTATTCGGCCGGATTTCAGCTAATGAAGCGTTACTTTCTAAATGGTCGCTAAATGTCAGCGCCTCTTGCTCACCGGGTTGCTTCTCAGCTGGTAGACTACTGAGTCAGATGTAAACACACTGCAGCTTGGGTCTGTCTCTATGTGATTCACACAAAGATTAGATCAGGATATTAATGAATGATTATGAGATATTTATATTTACCTGTAAGCAAAACAACTACAAGCTTCTCCACAATTTTTGGTTTTGTTGGGACACAGAGAACTATAGTTTTTAACCAGGCATAATTATATGGAGCAACCATAGACTGTATCCACCTTATTCTTGGGGTACAGTAGAAATGATTTGGGGCCGTAACTTCTGATGAGGTAGTGGAAGTAGCAGTAAACTAGTTAGTCCCATAGGCTAACCACAGTGGCTAACCGCCAACGGCGCTTCTTTTGAAAAGTAATTCACCTTCATTTTAAAAAATCCTCCTTTATTTTGAACAGATATTTAACTAACGTTAAATTGGCATTTTCTAAAATGTCATTGCGGAGCTGTGGTACGCTGTTCCGTACACATTATGTCAGACGTGCAAACAGCGTCTGTGTTGACAGAGTTGCTGCTGCAGCGCCAAGCAGTCAGTGAGCACCATTGATGTTAAAAATGCCCATTTGAAAGCATTTATTCAACAAAGGGTGATATATTTAACAACGTGTGATGGCAGAATAATCATTTCATACAGACTACAGTACTGTGAGAAGCATAAATTAAGTTGAAATGTACATTTTCGCTGCTCTAGTCATCTCCCCTCTCTAGCTGCAGTTGGGACTGGAGCTTCCCCTCCGGACGCTGTGGGTGCTGTGGGTGCACCTCACAAACTCACTCAAAATAACACTCACAGGAACAAAAGGTGGAGGTCTGTGGCTTGGTCAGGAATTAAAAAGAGGTGAAACTGAGGATGACACGCATATAAATGTTATGCACGATCTGGAAGTATTCATTCAGCGATCGGCGGAAAAATGTCATCTGTACGGAACATCGTTATTGTACAGAGTTAGTGTAAGTTAGTTTGGCTATAAAGAGCAGCGGAGGAGAGACGCCGGGTCTTTAAAAGGACTGACAGCAGAGCCAGGGGAACATCAGGTATGATTTCATGTGTAGGGAGGACACAGCATTGCGGCGTTGGTTTAATGACAGCCAGTTACTTTCACTATTTTCTGTACAGTTAAAAATGTAAGGCAGTTCATGGCACTAAAAATAGTTTAAGTACGGTTATCTGTGTAGAAAAAAACTAAACCTAGTTACTGTGGAAGAACTGATCTGCCTCAGAGCTTTTCAGATTGTTCATCTCTTCACCGTCTGTAGCAGCGGAGTCAATAACGTAGCTAAATATTCTAGTGTAGGTTATCTGAGGCCACTTCTTCAGGTCGTCCTCCCATCCCTCCATAGTAGAAGGCTGATCTATGATCACATTATCCTGTCTGAGCTATAACAGGTGGTGTTCACACATGTTTTACTAGATTTAATAATACAATCGCTCTAGAAGAAACCATTAACGTAGCGTTACCATGGAAAACGATTCGGTGACACGACGCGCCGGAAGTTACGGACCCAATTCACGCAAGGCATCATGGGGGCTAGGAATAAGGTGGATAAGAAGTGGACGTATAGTCATCGTGACGTCACCCATTGCTTTATGGAGCTGCCGTTTAGTATGGTGTCCAAACAGTCTCATGAGACAAACACATGTCATGTTATTTAAAGGGACTATTTGTAACTTTCAGAAATGCTTCTTAACAGCGACACCTGTGGACGTGAAATCAACGAAAGTCAGCGTCGGGCTCGCGCTTGCTCGCTCTAAATATACCTGAACGAGCATCGCTCGTTCAGGTATATAAACAGTGAGGCGACACACGTCAGCTAAAACCACAATATCACTCTATATTTCAGCTGCTTGGCAGTAATGTTAGCTGACCAGACGAAGGTCTCTCCATGAACATGATTTAGATCTGATCCTAGTGTTGGCTTTTCCTGCATCAGCGCAGGCTGAGGCAGCGGGGCTCTGCAGCGAGTCTCCCTGCTTTCTCCGCCCGCAGCTAGAGAGAGCAGGAAGACACCGGCACCCGGTCGGTAACGAGATGACAACGTAACTCGTTGCAGAGCGCCGTCACTGCACAAGACACGGGAAACCTCTGTTGGTCTGGTGAAGCTGCAGCAGTTATTTCTGCACAAACGTCCACTGTACATTCACTAGATATACTCAGAGCTAAACTAACTCTTCTGCAGTGTGGAGTGAGCGCGCGTTCACGTCTAGAGGTGGAGCGAGCTGAGCGAGAACGCGCGCGCTGTCTGAGTGAAGGCGAGCAGGCAGAGGAGGAGAGACAGCGGCTACACGCGAACGCGCATATGCGAGCACGTATGTGTCCCGACCCGGTACATTTATACGCTTAAAAAGTTACAAACAGTCCCTTTAACTTGTAAAACACAATGCACAAATAAATACAGTGATCTGTATCTGTGCCTCGAATTTACAACTCATATATCATCATTTGTACATCAACTTAGCATTTTTCAAAGGATATATATTTTTGAATCTTCACCTACTTCTGTGGATTCTTTTGAGACTCTTGTTACCGTGCACACAAAATCCACAAATGCAGGGAGCAACGAAAATGTCATGTGACTTGTGTCTCGTAAAACACAATGCACAAATAAATGTAGAGTGATTTGTATCTTTGCCTCTAATTTACACTTCATATATCATCATTTTTAAACAAACACACACTTTCTCCCCCCCTTTCTCTCAAACGCACGCTCGCTGACATTACAGGCCGCTGTGATTGCAAAACAGCGGCTGCATGGCGGAAATGTCACACATTAACTTTCTAGGAAACAAACACAATGTGTGCCGTGTGGTTACACACGCAGTCGCTCTCTCACTCTCTCTCACTCTCTCTCTCTCCCTATTTTGACCACATACTCCCTAATGTTACGCTGGGCTTGCAAAACACCGGCGGTTAATTTTGAAACGGTAATACGAACCGCCGCCCGTTGTTAATCGTGAAATCGGTCACCGTTCCATCCCTAATTGGAGAAGACTTGTAACCAGGGATTGAGAACATAAACTCATGTTTCAATATCTGGTTTGTTTTATTATTGGAGCAATACTATCCTATATGATAGGCTACTTGATATGATACCGAGCTGAATAGTCAGACTTTATTTCATGGCTGCCCAATTCCATCAAAGGGAAATATTCTAGATGTCACTTATAAATCCACACCTCCTCAGCCTGGTGTGTTTGGTATCTCTGGAAACTTTGTGGTCTCCACTAGCATTTAGATCTATAAGCTACCGTGTAGGCTAATACATAACGGCTGTATAACTTTGTATCCTAATAATGGAGTGGGGTTATGACCAACGACCCACATCCAAACCCTTGTAGAGACATTACCAGGACACAGTGTAAAGGCCAGCAGCTTCAGAAGTCTATTCTACTTCAGTCTTGTGTTTAGATCTCTGTTCTCAGGACATGCAGCTCTAGTGCTCTACATAACCTACTGTATAGAGTGAGGGGCATTTTAAAAATCACTTTCTGGAAAAGGAGCTGGAATAATGCATGTTCCAGCAGGTTGAAAATAAGCCGTCCCATCACTTTTTTGACCATGAACATGAATTGTGTTCGTACCTGAACGTGATCATTTTGAAATTGAAGGCGATATGATTCGGCCAGTTGTGATTTACACCGCCTGCTTTACTGGCAGCGTGACAGGACTCTATGCTGCACTTGATGGATAGTACGGCCATTGCATTTCAATTATGCTTCGCTTTTTTTGGTGGTATGGAAAAATCTCTTTAATTTCTTATTTTTTTTGCCATGTAAAAACTTTATTTTGTGACACAGTTCTAGGGCTTTCATGATAATGATTATTGGAAACATAATGGAAGCATACGACCACCCGCAGAACGCCTTCAACACCTAATAAGTTGTGGATTTTAGAATGAGCAACAGTTTTCATGTCAATGGTTGCCAGCATATCACGGAGTAGGCCTTTAGTCTCATCATGACTACATCATGTTTCCTGCGTTGAAGCCCTCTGTAGGCAAGTTTACAGGAAGAGGTTTAGGATTGTGGTAACAGTACAGGTTAGAGGATATAGAGGAAGAGGAGGAGGTCTACCTCTTCCATATGGCCCAGCAAAGGAAAATCACTAGAGTCCCAGAGGCGGAAAGACCCTCTTGAGTTACATCTGAGTCGTGTTGTATCATGTTTAATGAATTGGTGTAGAAATAAAAAATGTAAAAGTGAGGCATTGTAGTTCCAGGAGTAGTTTGTGTCGGAGGGTTATAATAAGTAAACTAATATGGAGTACGCTTTCATGTTGTGTCATGCTCTCAGTGTTAGCGGTCGAACTCAGAAAGAGCAGAGCAGGTAGGAAGTAGGCTAGAGCTAAAATAAAAGCCTCTTGTCTACTAGATGGGTCTCTTGAGACAGCGGGGTTGATAATCATATTTCAGATGTCCAGCCTGTCTGTCCTCACAATCAGCAGCTGTCACTTCTTTCTCTGCACAGACAGTTTGTGTTTATCTGTTTACCTTCACAAGTCGATGGTTAGTCGCTGCTCTGTGCGCACGAGACACCGCGGGCTCGTTAACCCGGCGGTGCGGCCAGATCGCTGTCAGGTGCACCTGCCAAAGTGCGTCGGGAGCGTGCCAAACCAAACGCACTTTCGGTAATGTCGTGGCCAGGCTCCCTCGGCGCACCTGTGGTGCACTTGGAATTATTAGATTAGAATTCGGGGTTAGAGTGATTACCTCTGACCCCTGCGGTGGGTAACGTTGCAGAACTCCACAATCTGTGCCAATTTATCATTTTTATGTGTAATTTAGTTAATTGTTACGACAGCAACACTAACTTTATTCTACAACATGTTTTTTCAACCAGCGGTTATGGCATTATTAAGCTCTGTCTGTCTTGGCAGTTAGTGCAACTGAAGCCCTTTACACGGTCTCTCTTACAGCCACCTGACGGCAGCAGGTATCTGTTACATCTATAAAAAAATAAAAAAAGTTCTGTATAAAGGTAATGTAATAAATAAAAAAATATATATATCATTAAAAATAAAATAACATAATTTAGTCTGGGTAATGATTTTTCCTTTACGTCGTCCATTTTTAATGTCTGAAGACGTTTGTTTGTGTCAAGACGGCACAAGACACCCTGTTAACACGTCCATTTATAACGTCTTAGTGGGCGAGAGGGACCGAGTTGTTGCGCGAGAGACGTTGAATTGCTGTTTAGCGAGTTGTTCCACCTCCGAGCCGGCAGCGGAGGTCGTCGAAGAGTCGAGCCAACGTCTGTGTAAAAGGGAAAGCCAGCACGGTGGGACCACACACACACTAGACGCCGACACTGTCGTGTTAAACACCACGCCTCTTTTGGTCCCGTGATGCCGGCGTACTATATAATCTCAAATCCCACACTGGGGCGGCATTATGTGAAAAAGCAAAGCTGACGTAACGGCAGATCTTCTTTACGTCTATAGAAATGCTCCTTCATGAGGGTGGTTTTCTGCTCGTGGATACTGATCTGTGTGCTTATATCACGTGCACACTCCTGGTTTTTATGTGCGCAGGTTTTGACACTAATTAAACGCCATATTACAGTAACTGGAATAATTACGTATGGAACAATTATTTCACATGCTGAGAATCAGCAGTATATTAAATTCAGCATCGTCTCTGTGAAGGTTCTCATTTGTCCAGGTCAATGGATGTCTCGTAGTTCTGAACTTTGAGGCTCCATCAATTTGAAACTGATTAATGAAAACAGACAAAGTCTAGTTGCTTTAAATAATCTAGGGAGCCTGGCCACAAAATTACCAAAAGTACGTTTGGCACGCTCCCGACGCACTTTGGCAGGTGCTCCTGACAGCGATCTGGCTGCACCGCCGGGTTAACGAGCCCGCGGCGTCTCGTGCGCACAGAGCAGCAACTAACCATCGACTTGTGAAGGTAAACAGATAAACACAAACTGTCTGTGCAGAGAAAGAAGTGACAGCTGCTGATTGTGAGGACAGACAGGCTGGACATCTGAAACATGATTCATCAACCCCGCTGTCTCAAGAGACCCATCTAGTAGACAAGAGGCTTTTATTTTAGCTCTAGCCTACTTCCTACCTGCTCTGCTCTTTCTGAGTTCGACTGCTAACACTGAAAGTTTGCATAATGAAGAAGAAATGCATGAAGAAATGTAAAAATAAATGTATGAAGAAAATAATAGAGATAAATGAGTTTGGGGAAATAAATAAGGGGTGAAATGCTAAGGGAAAATCATGCATGAATAAATAAATACATTCTTAAACACATAAATAAATACAAACATTTAAAAATAAATAATAAGTAAATAAAAAATAAGTGCAAAAATAAACAAATAAATACAAAACAAATACATTAATAAAAATAAATACAAAAATAGATCAATTTAAAAATTCTTAAAAAAAAAGCATAAATAAAAGTGGTGATTAAACAGACAACTAAATAAATAAGGGAATTAATACAAAGGTAAATAAAAAAGGAAATCAAAATAGAAATATCAATTACTTAATTATTTTTAATATTTATTTTGCTACTTTTAATGGATATTTATTTATTTATCGAGTCATTTATTTTGGATTTTGGCAGTTTCCGTCCTCCATAAACTAAAATGAAAATAACCAATGAAAAATGTTGTTGGTAACCTGAAACTAAAAATCTTTATCCTCTAAAGGAACAGTTTGTAGGATCTGGCAGGTATCTAGCAATGAGGTTGCAGATTACAACTTCTTCGCCAAGAGTGTTGGAGAGCTACGGTGGCCGACGTGAAAACGTGAATGGCCCTATATACTGTAGAGCCAGTTGTAAGAGTAGAGTGTAGTGTGTGTGTACGTTGAAAGTGAGTGGTGAAGCAAGAGTGAGAGAGTGGCAGCGAAGTAACGTTATCGACTCCGGCCCAAGCAGGAAAAGTTAAGAGTTTGGTTTGTCCGTTCTGGGCTACTGTAGAAACGCTCCCTATGTAGATATAAACGGCTCATTCTAAAGTAACAAAAACACAACTCTTACTTTACAGGAAACATGCTTCTTAATATTATATTCCATTTCTGCCAAACGATCCCTCTAATTATACACACTGGTCCTTCAAGAAAAACTGAAACGATATTACCTGGTTAAAAGAAAACTAATAAAAATGAACATAAATTAATTTCATTAGTAGTTTTTTTTTTAGTTCTAATACATCACTACTGAATAGTACTAATAGTACTACTGGAATTTCCGGGGGAGGGGTGAGAACGATGTTCACGTCCTGCAAAAGCAGCAACGTTACAAAATAACGCCGACAAGAACAAATCATCTACAGTCATTCTGTTAGAATGCCAACAGCCAAAATATCGAACTTGAGGCTTCAAAACAGCAGTCAACAAAGCGATGGGTAACGTCACGGTGACTACGTCCACTTCTTGTATACAGTCGATGTTCTAGAGCAGTGGTGCCCAACCAGTCGATCGCGATCTACAAGTCGATCGGTGAGTGCTTACAGGTTGATCACAAAATCATTTTTAGATATGATTGTAGGCGTATCACTATCACCCAACACAGAACTTCGTAGTGTCGGTGTCTCGCAATCAACCTGTCATATACTGCCATCACTGAGTGGCTTAAGATCGGATGTCAATCGAATGCGAGTACCATCAAAACGGAAGATCTACCATTTTCACACGGAATGGAAAGAGGAATTTTGTATTCATTATGTCAAACTCAAAATGTGTGTTGCTTTATATGCAAAGCCTGTATAGTGCTAGCAAAGAAGGGGGAACCTAGAACAGCAACATTAAAACCATGTTTAAACCCACAAGAGGGATTTCCCAGCCAAAAGTGAGCTCTGAAAAAAGTAATCTTCAAGAACTGAAATCTCAACTAGCAGCACAACAGTCCATGAAGCCCAACGCCAGGGGAATAACAGCCGCCACGGCATCACATCGAGTGAATAACGTTCTTGTGAAACATATAAAAAGCCATTTAATGATGGAGAGATGGTGAAGGAGGCATTTGTGGAGGCTGTGGACTCACTGGTTGGAGATTTTAAAAATAAAACTGATATCATGCTGGCAGTTAAGGATATTCAGTTATCCAGAAAAAGGATATTCAGTTATCCAGAAAAAGGATATTCAGTTATCCAGAAAAAGGATATTCAGTTATCCAGAAAAAGAGTAACACGTCAATGTGGATAACATCGAGGCTCAACTTAAAAAAAAGGACGTTGACTGTTGAGTGTTTTTCCCTTCAGTTTGATGAATCCAGACGAGGCACGGTTGCGTATTTACATTCGAATGGTGTTCGACAACAGTGCCAAAGAGAAGATACTGGACATTTTGCCACTGACAGGAGGGAAAAAAACCAAAAAGTATAATTGAACTGATCAGCTCTGTGAAGCTCTGCAAAGATGCAGCTCAACTCGATAGTCGCTGTTACATTGAACTTGTTCAGAGCGTTGCATCGGAGTTTGAAAGACTTTTCACAGACTTTGTATCGGTCGAGCCGGTCGCATCATACACGTGTTTCCCGTTTGGCACAGACATTGATGTGGATGACATTACCTCCAACGTAGGAGCACTATTCCTGCTGGACACTACATGCTGCAGTGGAGAAGTAAATTCTCACCCTTCAGAATGACGTTCAGAAGAAATCTAGAGCATCCACTGACACGAAGGGTGAATTTTGGCACCTGCTTTCAGAGGAGAAGCATCCTAACATAAGATGTGCATTTTGCCTGTCAGCCCTATCTGGATCAACATACCTGTGTGAGTCTCACCACATGAAAACCCTAAAGGCCAAGTTCAGATCCACCATGACACATGGTCACCTATCCGCCTGCCTGAGAGTTGCCACTAGCTGCTACACCCCTGATTATGCAAGAATAATAGTATCCTCCTCCCAATGCCAAATATCCCATTATGGGATATCATCACTCGCTTCTCTGAAATGGAGAACATGTGTCTGCTGTATAACAGTAGCTCTATGCGGGACAGAGACTTGGATTTGGAAGTGGTAGATCTTGTTATGTTGAAAAATGTAAAAGTAGATCCGAAGTGTAAAAATGTTGGATGGTGCAATTTAATTTAGTCTATCTCGAGATAACAACGCGCCAACAGAGCACCTGACCACACCTCATTTAAAGACCAACACACCCACGGGCGCACAGATGGGCGCAAGTACATCTGCTACTTACACAACGTGGGCGCCGGGCGTGAAAATGACAACTGCTTCTGTCTGAAACTGGTAACGACAGCTTTGCGCCGGGTGTAAGTTCGGGCCCTATATGTTGTTGGACCATTGGCTTCTAATCCAACACTCGATGAATCAATTTCATAAATTATATAAATCAAAGACATCACAGATTCAATTTCACTGTTGGACATATATTCATGGTATGTGCAGTGTTTCCCCTACTCTATATGCAAGCAGCAGTGGCTGGGGTGTATGTGGAGGTGTGTGTGTGTGTGTGTGTCCAGATACAGTGGGGCTAAGCTAGCTGTCAGTAAACGCCTCCAAACGTTATGCTGATTGCTTGTTAGTTACCTCCACCAAGGCCGAAGGCCTAGGAAGGAGGTTATGTTTTCACTGGCGTTGGTTGGTTGGTTTGTTGGTTTGGAGGATTACTCCAAAACTCCGTAATGGATTTGAATGAAATCTTTTGGAGGGGTGGGGTGTGGCACAATGAACAATCCATTAGATTTTGGTGGCGATCCGGATCATGGTCCGGATTCAGGAATGTTTTTAAGCATTACGATCAGCCAGAACATTAAGACTTCTTGGTATAACACATGCGCAGTGTAACTGATGGCGCGTTGATGACGCATGACCCCGCCTCTTTCCTTCAGAGAGAAAGACAGAGAGAGAGCGGGGTTGGAGGGAGGGGGGAAAGAGTAATGACAACGGTTTAGGTGAGTTTTACTTTGTTTCTGTCCAGTTTGATTGAAGTGTTTTACGATGCTCCACTACGTACAGCTGATCTCAACATAAACAAAAATACACGTGGATGATGGCGCAAGCTGAATGGAGAGGGGGGGGGGAGGTCTGCGCTCTCCGAGTGCCATTCTAGTTAAACATGTGTTTATGTGAGCTGACTAACATTGTGTATGCTTAGATAAGTTAAGCAGGAAATGCGCGTTGTGTGAATTACTACATCAACAGGACTTACCTTACGATGATGATGATGTTGTTGCAAAAACGACAGAGGATAGACTATACAAGTGTAGCAGTGAAGGTCATATTAGGCTTGTTGGAGCTGAGCCAAGCCAGAATCGATCACCGGCGATCGCCGCGCAATGCACGCCGGTTTAGATTTGTGTCAGACTTGATCCCATCTCGCTCTGACGTCGTGCACACGCGGGCAACGATAACCTCACAAGATCGTGGCGGCCGCAGTTTTTAGAGCCAGGCGCCGCAGTTGCTCTCCACCGACTGCAAAACCCAGGGCATGATGGGAAACGGCCTGGCTGTCGCCTGATCAAAGAGCTGATTGGCTCTTAGTTTTGACAGCAGACACCACGTGTTGCAGAAAGTCCCAACTTTCTGTGTAATTGTAATATTTAACGCTAGATTGTAGGATATTAGTCTCATGTTGTGCAGTGAAGGTTTCATCTGTTAACAAACACATTTTGTGTGGTTGATAATAATGATTAAGATAATGAAGGGCAGGTTTTTGTTGCTGCTGATATTAAGTGCACATATTCATTATTTTAAAGTGAACGCCATCTTTTCTTGTAGTTTCTACCGGTGGTGATTTGCATTGATACATGTAATGCTCGGTGGAGCCAGCGGTGTGTATTTACATAAAGCATTAACAGTGTGCGTCATTAGATCAATGACACTGTATCCCCTCAGATCCCCCTGACCTGCTTTGCATCATAACTCCACATGGAGATTAGCGAAACAGGGATGCACAATGTAAGAGACCCCGTTTCAATTATGCACCATTTATTCATGCCACAACAATGCCTCGCACAGTTGATTTGGTTCCTTCTGCTTCATGTATAATTCAACAGGTGCACGTTGATTCTCTCAAAGCGCTGTATTTTCCCAGCTCATCCGACATGCAGACATATTGTGTTAGTGCATTGTTGTGCGTCATTTCTGTCCTGACACGCATAAGTTATAGGCCCGATCCCAACGTCCACACTCACAGACTCACAAGACTCTGAGGCGCGTTCACCGCAAAGTCCGTGAGGGGGTTCAGGGCTGTTCCACTGTCAGATCATCGAGTCCTTGAGGGGCTCTCTCACGGACATCTTGAGCCCGTTATGAACACTTTCTGTAACGCCGCATTTCTTCAGACTTTGCCTGAAGGAATTACCCACAATTCATAGCGTTATGACGTTAAACAGAGGGTCTCCGCGGTTACCAGGATAAGCCCAGAGGCGTTAAAGAAAGGTAAACAAAGAGGACAGACGGCACATGGGTGTTCAGCCTGGCATATTTAAATTTACACAGAAACATTAACATTAAAGATTTAGGATGAAACATAAAAAACACATGAACTCAGAGGAATTCCACACCTGGTTTATTCATCAACCAGTTCTTTTAATTTTTCTTAAAGTGGCAGTAGGCAGTATATATTTTTGGCATCATTGGGCAAATATTCCATAATAACCTTTCAGCATATTGTAATTCAAGTGTTCTGAGATAAAACTAGACTTCTGCTCCTCCTCATGGCTCTGTTTTCAGACTTTAGAAAATCTAGCCCGTGACGGGAGACTTTGACCAATCACAGGTCGTTTCATTGAGAGAGCGTTCCTATTGGCTGTGACCGGAACTTGGCGCTCCTTCACCAGATTTCGTCACAAACGAGGCGAGAAATAGTCATTAACGTAACATAGTATTGATTCATATTTGATCAGCGCTGCCTAGTTTAACCGTTTGATCGGAGTTCGCGAGTGATTGACAGCCGGCTCTCATAGACGGCAGCTGGACAGCAGACCTCAGATCAGCTCTTACTGCTTGTTTTCCTCCGGTCTGTGAAATCTTGCAGATGCCGTTAGGAGCACCGGAGGACACAGAGGCACATGATTTTTTTCAGGTTACCTGTTTCATGTACTACTGTCACCATATAGCAACCGTTTTATAAAAATAACTTTTTTTAATCATATTTGCTCCAATCTCGCTACTTCAGCTTTAAATGTGATTTTTGTTAATTTTTTTAACACTATACGATGGGGAAAAAGTTGAATCAAACACTACTAGGGACTTTTACTGTGGAACATTTCTAAATTGATACAGTAAAAATGTTTGACTTTCAGCATGCATGCAATTATATCGAGTCAGACAATTTTTTTTTTCACTCCTAATATCTGTAATTGTAGGTAGTGTTCGGCTCTTTGTTGAATGCCATAAAAGTAAATGAACTCATATTTAAACCTCACCTGCATGTTGTCAGGGTCCTTCTGGCTGTTTCTCCAGTCCTTGATACCGTATGGAAATCAAGGCAGGAGAAAGTTTAAGAGCGGTTACTTTGGGGCAAACATTCCTCAGTTGTAATTCAGTGTGTGTGTGTGTGTGTGTAAGTTCAGATGTCGGTGTGTGTGTGTGTGTGTGTGTGTGTCTATGTGCATGCATACTGCTGGAGGTCAGAGGAGCTGCCAAATGATTTTCACTGCGAGGTCGTAAGGTCAACGTCGAGGTGTGGAGAACGGGGGCGCTGCCGGACCTCAGGCTGAATATCAATGCTCCACCTCTCCCCCCTGGGTGGGTCTCGCATTTACATCAAAAATCACAACCATCCTGCTTTCTTCTCCCACAGGCAAAGAGAGCCGAGCAGCTGGTTCTTTCTTTCTCACCCACGAACACGAGCGGTCCACTGCAGCACTGAGGAGTCATCCTTTACAGGTAAAGATTACACAGCTACTGTAAGAACACTGGCTATCGGATCTGAACCAAAACGGACATGATATGTGGTTTTACTGTAGCAATTTTGAATGTTTTAGCCAACTAATTATGGGTTACACTTGACAGTACAGTGCCCCAACACTGTTTAGAAAGATTTTCTAGCGTCATGGCTGTCATTGCTTTCTGCTCATTTTAAGCGAAAGCAAGTTTAATTTTGAAATGGAACTTCTGAAACCAGTGGTTTGACAGATAAAACATTCTTAAATGCATCAACGAGAACTACTGCATTACTACTCGACAATAACACGACTTTGTCAAAATGAACATTAAAAAATCACTTTTAAAATGACATTAATGTGAAGTGTATCCAATTTGCCATTGAAACATACAAACCCAGCAGCATGGTCCTTTTTAAGTATTGAGTATTCATTCTCAGTAATAAATAAATGCAAATCAGCTGTGTTGCAAACAAACCCTTGTTAGCTGTGTGCAAACAAATGGCTCATTCATCAGTATTTGCGAGCTCACGGTGCTTTAGACTGAAGCCCCACCAATCCACTGAGCCACTAATTCTGCCTCCATTCATTTTGGAATGGTAAAGTGGGCAATCTACTGCACCGAGCTTTGCAGTTTCTGGGAATCGAGTGACATAGATATGTCCTGGGATGGTACCGCTAAGTGATTATCAATAATGGTAGTCGGTAATTATCAATTTATGTTGTTATGTTGATAAGTTAAAAAGAAAAATCAATCATTAACTAGAATGGCACTCGGAGAGCGCAGACCTCCGCCCCCCTCTCCGTTCAGCTTGCGCCATCATCCACGTGTATTTTTGTTTATGTTGAGGGTCGGGGTCATGCGTCATCAACGCGTCATCAGTTACACTGCGCATGTGTTATACCCAGAGGTCTTAATGTTCTGGCTGATCGGAATGCTTAAAATAATTCCTGAATCCGGACCATGATCCGGATCGCCACCAAAATCTAATGGATTGTTCATTGTGTCACACCCCACCCCTCCAAAAAATGTCATTCAAATCCATCGCAGACTTTTGGAGTAATCCTGCTAACAGACAAACGAACGCCGGTGAAAACATAACCTCCTTCCTAGGCCTTTAGCCTTGGCGGAGGTAATAAAGCTGTGTATTACAGTCAAATATCTAAACGCTCCACTAAGGGTGTATTCGCACCTGCCTTGTTTAGTTCGGTTGAATTGAACCCCGGAGCGTTTACCCTCTCGGTGCGGTTTGTTTGGGCAGGTGTGAACACAGCAATCGCACTCGGGTGCGCATCAAAACAAGCGAACCGAGACTTCCTTGAAGGGGCGGTCTCGGTTCGCTTCCAAATGAACCGCGGTACGGTTCGGAAGCTTCGTTTGTGCTGAGAACATGATCCGACCTCAATCCAGCCCAACTGGAGAAAGCATTGCGCCTTTTTGGATTAAACCAGCTCCGGTAGCAAGCTGCGCTGTGCATGTCAACACCAGACACCAGTTACTTTACTACTAAAGAGCCTACGCTTGTCCTTGCTATTCACATCAGTACTAAACAGGTGTAACGTCAGGCTGTGTTGAAGACCACGGGCATACCTGATGGATCATCGGAAATAGTTTTGGCCGATGAGCATGTCACAGTTTAGGAGGGTTAATGCACGCCTCCTCCTCATCCTCCTCCGTATGTCTTGATATGCGCCTTCGGCGACTCCAGTGCATCAATACATTGTTTTCCAGTCGCCTCATTTTCAAACTGTATCATTTGCCTTGAGTGAAAAATTAGTACGAGGTAAAAAAAAAAAAAGATGACCAGGGCCATGATCAAGCCGCGTAGTTGTCCCTCCATTGTTGCGTTCTGGAAGTCTGCTCTTCTTTTGGTTACTTCTGGGAGTTTTTCCGCATGGACATTCTGACCAATTGTGAGAGCAGTTTCTTTGCGCATCAAAATTTTGGTCCGCTTGTAAATGCTGCCGTGTGAACACAAACACAAACCGATTTGGTCCCTGATTCGGACCAAAGCAAACGGACTATAGGTGTGAAAACGCCCCAACTGGTCTAAATAAAACCCAAGGCGTCATTTTAGTTCGTTAGTGTATTTTGTTCAGACTTGTGGACAAGCGTATGATGCCCGCACTTATAGTGAGGTTTCAGTGTTTGAGCTTTGTCTTAATTTTGAACGAACCGCAGGTGACGATCGATGGCATGTAAATAAGACGGCTTCGGAGTTATTGCAAGTTCAATTTTGTCACCTTTGACAGTCCTGTGCAAGCAGTTTCCCCCTGCTCCCAGTCTTTGTGATAAGTTAGGCCAGGTGTGCCCAAACCTGTATTGTATTGTATTGTTAAGATGCAAACTGGTACTAAGATCCCAAGTTCCCTTAAAGGGGACATATCATGCTCATTTTCAGGTTCATATTTGTATTTTGGGTTTTTCCTAGAACTTGTTTACATACTTTAATGTTTAAAAACCCCTTTATTTTCCTCATGCTGTCTGCTTGAATATACCTGCATTTATCCTCTGTCTGAAACGCTCCGTTTTAGTACATTTCAATGGAATTGTAACAGAATTGCGTTGCTAGGCAACAGCTTGGGTCCATGTTTACTTCCTGTCAGCTGATGTTACTCACATCCACTGCAACTGGAAATAAACTGGGACCCATTTAGAATGTTTACGTTTAAAACTTTGAAATGGTCTAAATATTGTAGATTTGTGACATCACAAATGGACAGAAATCCTGACGGCTTGTTTCAAAAGCTCAGGTTCTGAATACTGGCTGTGTGTATTTCTCTGTGGATTAAGCATTTTGATACTTTCACAGTATTTATATGTCACTTCAACCTGCTTTATGATGTAAAAGCCATGAAAATGTCATTTTTTACAATATGGGACCTTTAATTGAAATACCTTTTGTCGGTGTGCCACTGTCTCTACCTCTCCATTTCTTTCTTACCTCACTCGCGCCAAACTGACTTCCTACGCAAAATGTCACTCTGCCCGCTGTGCTCAGATCATGAAAAATAATTGATAATTATGGATCCTACATATAATATAACGGCATAAACGATTTATATTATAATATATATGTATATATATATATTTGGTAGAAACATCTGGCGGGCCGAATTGAATCTTATGGCGGGCCGGCTTTGGCCCGCAGGCCCCACTTTGGGCAGCCCTGAGCTAGGCTAACCACATCTTGAACATACAGAGATAAAACTGATATGACTTTGAGTAACAAAAGTAAAATTCATGTTCCCCAAAATGCCGCAATACTTCTTTAAGATTGGCCCAACCTGAGCAACTTGTCGTTTCCATTTAAATTCAGTGCAGCATGTTTATATAGTGGGCGTGACCAATACCCAGCAGAAATCAATTGCCCGCCGGGGGCCTGTAATCTACCCAGGCTGGGACCTTGTGTCCTTTGGCCCCTTTACAATTGGGCCATTTTTAGTTAGTGGTGGGGATACTCGCACCAAGCTGAGCCATGAGCAACTGCAAACCACTCAAGCCATGCTGGCACAGTGTGTGTTTGCTACTGTAAAGCACAGCAAGGTATGTTGTTTACCTCGCTGACAGCCTCTCTTCATCTAACATCTCATTGTGGCTGTTTCTGCTCAAAGAAAAGTTTCACAGGTAACAAAACTCTGCTTACTCAGTGATAAACTTAAACTTTATTACAACCTTCATATACATACAGGTACATGGAATTTGACCTCTGCATTTAACTATTATAATCCATCCTAAGCATTAGGAGCAGTGGGCTGCCGGGGAGCAACTTGGGGTTCAATGTTTCGCTCAAGGACACTTGGACATGTGGAGCCGGGGATGGAACCGCTAACCTTGTGGTTAAAGGACAACTTGCTGAAATAACCACATGGAGAAAGCCTATTTTTGTATGCTCCTGTGTGAACTGAATACTTGAAAAGTAGCATTTTCTCATTGAATTTTAGTACAAAATGAACATAAGTTTCAAGTGAAATTATAGAGAAAAAAAAAGAATCAATATTTTCAGCTATGCACTGACTATGTTTACATGCATGCACACAAAAAAAGAGTAATCACATTAAAACAATAGTTTGATTAAACCACAACGGACTATTCCCATAAGCAGAATTCTTGGAAATTCTGAGAAATTTCAGTTTTTATATGTGCATGTCGTAACCTCTCGGATCATTCAAATGCATTAATAATAAGTAAGTAGTGCAATAAGTAAGATCTTTTTTGAATATACAATAACGTGCTTATTTTTGATGCCCTTCAGCTGAGTCTATCCTGTTAGTGTTGCTGCGGCGGCTCACGTCTCTTGGCGGGAGCTTAGTGTACGTCAATGTCAGCGCTTGCTGAACGGGGAAGAAAAAAGACACTACAGTTGCCTGTCTGCAGATACCAGCAGAGGATCGTCATTTATCCTCACTCAGTAGCTAGTGCCATTAATCCATCTGAAAACCAAGGCCCACCCTCGCTCTCAGACACATTAAAAGCCAATGTCAACTTTGTGCCAATGGAGGAAGTAGCTTGGCCTTTATGATGTGAGACAAAAAATAAGGATGTGGTGCCTAATATCCTCAGGAATTATGTCCAAATTGGACAGTATCTGTACCTCGTGATTTACGTCCAATACCGACTTTAAGTCCCGAAATAGGAAGTTGTGTGGCCTTCACGAAGTGAGGCGGAGAGATGGCCGAAGAGCTATGGAAACCCCCCCCCCCCCCCCACAGATTTCAGATGTTGAATTCGGAGGGCCGCCCCCGACAATTTCTGTAACCTTCCAAAACTGATGATCTTACTCTCACACCCACTACACGCCATGATTAACTAGCTGTATGGCGGGGAGAAAGGAGCCAGGGTGCGAACTTCTCTCGCTGGTTCCCTTTTTTGTTTGTTACGCAACTATTTGTCTCACTTTCTACATGTACAATTGAGTGAAAGAAAATGTCTTCCAAAAGTGACTGTCTGAAAATGTGTGCCGTTATCCCCATATTTAAATGATATTGCATCTCCGTCAGCCACTATTATTACCACCTCACCTCCTCGGGTCTTTGTTGGTTCGTCTTTAGTCATGCGTGGAGTTTAGTTTGCCAGTTATCTGTTTGCTGTTGCCTGCCTACATTTTCTGATTCTCAGTGTTGTAAGCCTTGTGTTTATTAAATCTTTTACTCCACCAGTCAGCCTGCTATTGTCTGCGTTTGGGCCCACCCTGCTTGTTCTGCTCTCCAAATCCTGACGGTATGAACCGACCACCCATAGACACAGCAGTATTGTTTGAGGAGGAACTTTATGACTTGTCATACACCCTCATTTGTTTGCATGGAAAGTAGAAGAGAGCCACTAGTAAGGAGTACAAGGAGACTGCTTTTAGGTTGGCATGCAGGGAAGTGTCGTCTGTGCCGTGACTGAGGAGCTCCTTACCTGGACGGATTAAGAATGTTTTAAACACCCCTGATTCCCAGCCTGCTAGCCCTCGGCCTTACACCCCTATCAGCCTACAGCTCAATGTCCCTGACGACTTCAAGCCAATTCCTGTGTTGGGGGTCCCAGCCGACTTCAAACCAGTTCTTGTGTTGGGGTTCCCAGCCGACACTTGTTCCCCGTGTTCAGTCGGCGGTCCGGCCAACACCTGCTCCCCGTGTCCAGTCAACGATCTGGCCGACACCTGCTCCCCGTGTTCAGTCAGTGGAATGGCCAACACCTGCTCCCCATGTCCAGTCGACGGTCCAGCCGATACCTGTCCCTGCTGGGCAGTCAGCGGTCTGGCCAACACCTGCTCCCCATGTCCAGTCGACGGTCCAGCCGATACCTGTCCCTGCTGGGCCGCAGCAGCCCCAAGTCCCTGTCCGGCTGCAGCAGCCCCAAGTCTGAAGTCCCAACCCGCCCTCCCTGGCCTCAAGACTCCGTCGCCAAGTTTGAGTGTAGTTCTGTCGCCGTGGCCGTGTTCCAGTGGGGTCCCGCCTCTGTGGCTGTCTTCCAGAGAGGTTCTGTCTGCCAGATCTGCCTCTGCCCTGTCACCAGGCCGTCCACCTGAGTTTTCCTGCTCCGCCTCTGCCCCGCCACCAGGCCTTCCACCTGAGTTTTCCTGCTCCGCCCCTGTTCGGCTCCCAGGCCGGTTGCCCCTTGTTAAATCTTTTACTGAACCAGTCAGCCTGCTGTTGTCCGCGTTTTTGTCCTCCCTGCTTGTTCTGCTCTCCAAATCGTGACAATATTGGGTTTAAATTAAATTATTATTTTGACCCGATGATGGCGCTAGA
>CAKAKR010038925.1:0-10111 GCA_916700685.1 Adelosebastes latens
TCCATGAATTCTTTCGAAATACTATACAATGACTTTTTTATGCCTTTTTTTGACATACTATGCGATGGCTTTTTTACGACTTCATTCGTCATGCTATAGTATGACCTTTTTTTTACGGCTCTTTCCGACATGCTA
Source organism: Adelosebastes latens (assembly GCA_916700685.1). Classification (NCBI taxonomy): domain Eukaryota; kingdom Metazoa; phylum Chordata; class Actinopteri; order Perciformes; family Sebastidae; genus Adelosebastes; species Adelosebastes latens. Next base: position 136 of record CAKAKR010038925.1, read on the forward strand.
TACTGTGACTTTTTTTTGACATACTTAACTATGGCTTTTTTTTTTTTACGACATTTCAACATACTATATTATGACTTTTTTCGACATGCTATACTATGACCTTTTTATGACTTTTTTCGAAATTCTATACTGTGACTTTTTTACGACTTTTTTTGACATGCTATAGTATGACTTTTTTCGTGACTTTTTTTCGACATACTATGACTTTTTTTCGGCATACTATACTTTGACTTTTTTGGACATGCTATACTATGACTTTTTTACGACTTTTTTCGAAATATTACACTAACTTTTTTACGACTTTATATGACATGCTATAGTATGACTTTTTTCGACATGCTATACTATGACTTTTTCAACATATTATACTATGACTTTTTCAACATATTGTACTACGACTTTTTTCATGACATTTTTTGACAAACTATACTATGACTTTTTTTATGACATTTTTCGACATAATATAATATAAATTATTTTTTTTTTACGTTTTTCAACATGTTATACGATGACTTTTTTAGACATACTATAATATGATTTTTTTCATGACATTTTTTGACATACTATACTAACACTTTTCTTCGACATTTTTCGACATACTATGAATTTTTTTGGCATACTATGCTATGACTTTTTTTTACTTTTTTCGACATGACTTTTTTCGAAATACTATAATATGACTTTGATTTTTTTCGACATACTATACAGTGACTTTTTTGGACATATTATGCCATGACTTTCTTTACGACTTTTTTCGACATGCTATACTATGACTTTTTTCGAGATACTATACTATAATGCATGTCGAAGAATTTCATTAAAAAAATCATGGTATAGTATGTCGAAACATTTCATGAAAAAAAAGTCATAGTATAGTATCTCGAAACATTTCATGAAACAAAGTCATAGTATAGCATGTCGAAACATTTCATGAAAAAAAAGTCATAGTATAGAATGTCGAAAAATTTCGTTAAAAAGTCATAGTATCTCGAAACATTTCATGAAAAAAAAGTCATGTCGAAAAATTTCATTAAAATTGTCATATAGTATGTCGAAAAATTTCAGAAAAAAAGTCATAGTATACATGTCGAAACATTTCATGAAAAAAAAAGTCATAGTATAGTATCTCGAAACATTTCATGAAAACAAGTCATATAGTATGTTGAAAAATTTAATGAAAAAAGTCATAGTATAGTATGTCGAAAAATTAAAAAAAAGTCATAGTTAGGATGTCGAAAAAAGTAATAGTGTGTCAAAAAAATGGAAAAAAAGTCATAGTATAGTATGTCAAAAAAATAAATTAAAGTCATAGTCTAGTATGTCAAAAAATAAAAAAAGTGATAGTATGTCGAAAAAAATAAAAAGTCCTAGTATAGTATGTTGAAAATTAAAAAAAAAAAAGTGGTAGTATAGTATGTCGAAAAAAATGACTTTTTTTTTTAAATACTGACTTTTTAAAAAAAAATTTGACACTATATTACTTTTTTCGACATGCTATGACTTTTTTAATGAAAATTACGTCGAAAAAAAAGTCATAGTATAGTATGTCGAAAAATTAAAAAAAGCCATAGTTAGGATGTCGAAAACAGTAATATAGTGTAGTATAGCATGTCATAAAAAAGTGTTAAAGTCATAGTGTAGCGTCGAAAAAAGTCACAAAAAAAGTATTAGTACACGTTTGGTGTGAACACATCATTAATCTGAAAACAAAATGACAAAATGATTGAAAGCTGTACAAAAGTTATGTTGGAGACTCAGCAGCAGCTGTTCGGTCTGATAAATGATTAAAATTCTGTCTGACCTGTTCAGTAGGAAGAAACAATGTAGGATGAAATCTTCCTCATCTTTCTTTGCCACCTTGTTCCTCTTCCTATGTAGAAGTATGTAAAACATGCCAGCATGGAGGTTCCTCAGCAGCAGACGACGGTTCAGCTGCAGGAGTGCATCGAGCTGTTCACCACTGTGGAAACACTGGAGGAGGAGAACCCATGGTAACACACACACACACACACACACACACACACACACTCACACTCCCTCCTTCCTGAGGCCTGTACTACGAAGTGAGTTCAACATACCCAGGGTATCTTCTCATTATCTAGCCTAATTAACCCTAATAACCACGATCACGCTAAGCGGCCCTACGACGGTGGTTATCAACTCGGTAATGCTACATGTCCACAGGGTCCGTCCTTTCCACGCTTCCCATTCATTGTTTATGTAAGCAGCTGTGCAATGCATTCTGGGAGCAACCCCGACCCCGGCGGTGTGAAACAGACTTGGAAGCAAATAAAAAATAAATATGAGAACATAATTCAAAGCGGTAAGAAGGCTTACTTTCATATCTTATAATCACCACAGCATAGCCTACATATAAGTGCCGGTAGCAAAGTAACGCAAGGCAATTCAAAAGATTCACACCGTCGAGGTTACAGCTGAAAGAATAAGGCTAAAATGGTGTAATACATACTAGCAGAATACACCAACGCAGCACATTAATTCAATGGAATACACACATGTAATTATAGTCAGATCTATTGTGCTCTAGATGGCAGTGATATTATAAACATATTAATTTATGTATTCACATAGTCAAAGATTTTTTGCCAGCTGCATTTCTGCACTCAGCAGTTTAAACTGTTACTTTTAGCCTGGATTATGATTTTAACTTCTTCATATTTGTTTAATATTATCTTAAGATCCACGCACCGAGCTCTGATTGGTCAGTAGGCGGTGCTTTTATACGACTTGCTCTTATTTCGAACATAACCTGCTAGTTAAGTGTTCAGCTACCTCGATAAGAAGTGAACCACCGTCGTAGGACTGAAAACCCTGAGTGGTTAACCCTGAAGTTACCTCGCTAACCCCAAATCCTGCTTCGCAGTACAGGCCTCAAGTGATGAAGAGTTGAGAAAGGTGTACGATGATGGTGTGTGTTTTCAGGTACTGTCCTGTGTGTAAGAAGCACCAGCTGGCCACTAAGAAGCTGGACCTCTGGTCTCTGCCGGAGGTTCTCATCATCCACCTCAAGAGGTTCTCCTACACCAAGTTCACCAGAGAGAAACTGGACAGCATCGTGGACTTCCCCCTCAGGTACACACAAACACACACTCAGTATCAGATGGTGCCTTCAAATGAAACTCATGAGCTTGTGTTTACAACATGGGAAGTCGTGTACACAATATGGCGTTCAAGTGGTTAAGTCGTGAAGAATACCGCTGCTAAGCAACGGCAATATTAACGTTACTGTCGGCGTCTAGAAGCCCAAGGCTAACAATTTAGCAAGCGGGTAACATAATGCAGTAAATGCAAAGACATAATGACCGAGGAAGAAGACGAGGCCGTCGGGAATATCAACATTTTCCTCAGACATATAAAATTACAAAGATTTACAATATACGACTAAAATTACAATATTAACTAATTATGCATCGAAAAATTAACATCCAAGGCCTCCGCCATTTCTCACGTCAACAAACACGTCGCAACTCGTTAACTCGGAGCTTTCAGAAACTTTCAACTTACGTTTGTGTGTCGTGTTGTTGCAGAGACCTGGACTTCTCCGGCTGCCTCCTGAGGAAAAGTCTGTCCAATGGGGAGCCCCCGAGCCTTTATGACCTCATCGCTGTGTCCAATCACTACGGAGGACTCAGAGACGGGCATTGTAGGTCCCTTTTAGTTCGCTGAGATAATGCTGACTCAAAGAGGTCATGTTCAGGGCTTCATTCGTCACGTTTTACTGTGTGTGTGTGTGTGTGTTTCTCCAGACACCAGCTATGCGCGGAACAAGGACAACGGTCAGTGGTATTACTTTGACGACAGCAAGGTGACCTACGCCAGAGAGGACCAGATCGTGGTGAGTATGACGCTGACGCATGATGCACGCCCCCAGTTTAGAGACAAAGACAGGAGAACTAGCATGGGAGCAAAGTAATGTACTGCTGTGGGCGGGGGCAGCAGCAAAACGCATTTTAGATACCTAGAAAATTCAATATCAGATTAAGTGTACGCTATATTTAGAATTGAACTGAAGGCGTTATATCGCTCTCTTCAAAGTCACCAGACTCCTTTGACAAAAACAGTAATTTTACCTCGTAGAGTTGCTGGTTTTAAGCTGCCTCGATCAGGGAGTTTCTTTGTGTTAATGTGTGACTTTGTTGTTTTAAAGGGTTAGTTTGTATTCATCAAAGTCACACAATAACACAAACAAACTAACCGATCGAGGCAGCGGTAGACCAGCAACTCCTATGTTCTGAGAGGTAAAATAACTGTTTTTGTCAATGGAGTCTGGTGGCTTTGAAGAGAGCATAGAAAACAGCTTCAGTTCCCCGTCAGAAAGGGCTGTCTGACGGCGAGGTAGGGAGGTGATAATATTCTAAATATAGCGTACACTTACACTGATATTGATTATTTGAGGTGTTTAAAATGAGTTTAGCTGCTGCCCCCGTCCACAGCAGTATTATTACTTTGCTCCCGTGCTGATAGGAGTGTGGTTTAATTAAATGATAAAACGGCTTGCCATAGGCATGCCAACCGCCATCTACTGTAGGTTATACACTGACTACTACGGAGAAGAACTACATACAACCACACTGAGAAACACCCGAACTGTCCCTTTAAGATGATAATAAACTCCAACCTGAAAATAATCCGTTGTCTTTTCTGTCGTGCAGACCAACGCTGCCTACGTCTTGTTCTACCATCGACAAGACAAGATCAGAAAGCCCACTCTGCCCGCCCCCAACACCAGCCCCGCCGCGTCATCGTCCACCCAACCCGCCAACGACATCACTTCCTGCAAGGATGACGACGCAGAGCTGGGCGCAGCCGCCGCCGCTGCCGCCTCCTATGTCACCATGGAAACAGACTAATTGAACCCCTCGGGATTTAGTTTAAATCTACTTTACAGTAATTTGTTTTTTCTTCTTCAGAACAACGGGCCTCTTTTTATGTAATTTAGTTTTTTTTTCTTCTTATTTTCCAACAACACTTGAACTTTCTCTGATTACTTCTTTTCCCACCGAGTTACTGCAGGCTGCATCTCAACTCTCCTCAAACATTAGTTTTCTCTGCTCGGTAGATAACACGGACACTTGATACTCAGGTAGTTTGATGCATCAAGACTGAAGCTCAGTTTTAATTTGAGCCTAAACTGGAGTTTGAATATAGAAGTTTGGACCGACGGCTGCAGGGAGGAAACCATCAATCTGCTCTTTACTGGTGATCACAACTCAGGAGGGGTTTCATTATGAAGCCTGGAGCATGCCAGCAAAATAAGTACAGACTTTTACTGTGTTTAATTGTAATCAATAATTCATTAAAAAATTATAACGTGATTTATTAAAAGTACTTATAAATGATGCATTATACAATACAAAGTAAAGACATACATACAGATCATACAACTTGCCAATTGATAACTTTTTGTCCTCATTCTTTCTTTAAATGATGAATTCATAATTCGATTTTAAAATGGAATCACAATAAATTAATTGTGAAAAGGTTTTTAAATGTTTCTTATCTTACATCTCCGTTTATGTGCTCTGATATTTACAGTTTCTACTTTGTGATTAATTTAAAGATATCTCTTGTTAATACATATTTGCTGCTTAAAAATTAATTTATTTTGTAGGTGGCACACTGATTACGTCTTGTTAAGGCTTTTTTAAAAATTAAATTATTCATTCATCATTTAAAGACAATAACAAATGAGCTTATAATGCATCATTTAAATGTAATTTAAAAGATGTAAATACAATTTTTTTAATTTTTAATTGACACTTTATAAAATTGATTATAATAAAACACAGCAAAAGTTTCTTATTCAGGTGCACACCAGGTTCCATATCGGATGAGAATTCATTTAATATTAAAAAATAAAAGGAATACAGTTACTTATCTATAAATTAGAAAACACTTTGGTTCTGCAATTAATTTAAAATCCAGCTTTTGAAACATTCACACCTAATTTTAAGTATAAGCTATTAAATATTCAAATAAATTCCGTTAAATAGTTTCAACATTTCCATGTTTTTAAATTGAAGCAGATACGTTGTTGTTTTTTGTACTCAACAGAATTCAGTAGAAACTCATTAAAAGTGGCCTAAGGAGCAGTGTGAAGGGGATTATGGGTAATCAGAGGAATGTGTTTATAGCAGAGAAACAGATAATTTAATATTGAACAAAGCTGCCAGGGATGAGAAATTAATCTTTCTTTGTATATTTCGGTTGTTTTCTTCTGCTATTTATTTTTTTTTTTAAATGGAATAATTTCAGCTGTCACATGACTGCAGGTTTTTTTTTTGTTGATTATTTGAATTGCTCGACTGGTGCAGGACATTGAGATGCTTATTTTTCATATTTATAGGTGAAAATTTGTATTCTGGCGTGAAATTATTTGACAGAATGACGGACGCTGGCAAAGTTTTCTCTTTGTGGTCAGAGTGAGCTCTTACTGATTTTTAAACCGGCTCTGTGTACAGTATTTTTGTATTGTAAGAAATTTATTAATATTATAATTATTATCATTCCTGGGTCGAGCAGGAGGGAAGTTTGGGCTGATTTCTTTCTTTGGTCTTCCTGTCAAATATCAGATGAAAATATTTTATTGTACTTTCAATCTTTTGATATGAATAAAAGGATGATTATTATCCGGATGAGACAAGAGTGAGTTTTTTTTATACTTTTAGCTTTTGTTACTTAAAAATTTTCCGTCGCACCCTGTAAACCCCAGACGCATTTTACAGGGTGCCTTAAAAGAAGTCTGAAATTCTAGTGTCTGAAATTTAGACCTAAAAAAAGGTCCAGTGTGTTAGATTTGGCGGCATCTAGCGGTGAGGTTGCAGATTGCAACCAACTGAAAACTCTCCCGTGTGCCGAGCATGTAGGAGAACTACGGTGGCCGACGTGAAAACGTGAATGTCCCTCTCTAGAGCCAGTGTTTGGTTTGTCTGTTCTGGGCTACTGTAGAAATATGGTGGAGAGGACCCGCTTCCTATGTAGATATAAACAGCTCATTCTAAGCTAATGAAAACACAACGATTCTTATTTTCAGGTGATTATACACTAAAGAAAACATACTTATTAATATCATATTCCATTTCTGCCAATAGATCCCCCTTAATGTCACATACTGGTCCTTTAAAGTCTATTTTCGTCCACCTTGTGCATACATGCAACATGGTTGTGCAGGTAAAAATACTACTTCCCAACACCACTAAAACAAAAATTCGTCTGCTTACCGGGTTTCATGCAAAAAGCAGTTTCTTATGAAGAGATGGTAGACCTGGGTGTACAATTAGACGAGAGAAATCCAATTAGTTGTGATGGCACCTTTTATTAAACCGTTGCACTCACTTCAAGTCGCTCAGCTGGATGACCACAGTGTAGAAAAGTACATGCAAAGTGTCCGTCCTGCAGGGTGAAAACATGAACGCCTGCCGTCATTTAAAACGTCCCAGTCGTCTTTAAACGCCGCTTCCGATTTCTGCGTCGCGCCCCAAGAGAAACATCTTCCTGAGAGGATTCGTCTGTTACGACCTGGTGCAGAATCTGCTGGTTTGCTGAAACAAACCCGGTGTTCTGGAACATTTGGGAAGCGTTCTATAACTCGTCTGCTCTGCGCTTCGGAGCGAGGAGGATTTGAAAGGCCGGGGTTAGAACACGTGTTCTAGAACCTTTAGAACAACTAGAGAATCTGTATCCTGGAACACTGAATACACAAAAACAGCAAATATTTGAATGAAAATTCATTCTTGACATTTGACAAAACAAAGTTAACTCAAGGTGCACGTTTTTTTAAATAATATACGGTATACTAACCCTGACAACTGAGCCAACAACTTCATTTGCAAACAAAGACAAGAGATTGGTTGGAAAACTCTGGAAAAAGCTAGTGCGTGGGCTTATTTAAAACCTAGTTACTTTCTTTAAATTATCAGAATGTTTAATATAAACATGGGCCATGTCCTAAATTACTATTGACAATCATAAGTGAGCAATTAGCTGAAATCTCAAGACACTGAATCATCATTAAATTATTAATCTACACGTCTAACATCTGAAGGCATCACGGAGTGCAGAACTTTTACACACTTAGAATTTGGAGGCTCATAAAAAGGCAGAAAGTGAATAAAGTGCCTGAGGTAGCGAATACAGTGATCAGCTGAATTTATCTACTTCTAGGATTTGTGTAAACTGTGTTCCAGGACCTTTAGAATTATCACGGTGTTCTAGAATGTTCAGAACGGATTCTATTGTGAAGACAGAGTTCTAGAACCTTTCACAGACGTTCCAGAGCTCGCGGGTCCTCGTCGTCTCTAGAACATGGTGGACTTGATGTCCTGGCTGAAGGACGTTCCAAAGTTAAGGTCTCTGGACATCAGCTCGTCCTCCACGTTCTCCAGTGCCCATTTGTGTTCCACGATCTCCAGCGCCTCCCACTCACTCTGACACAAACAAACACACAAACAAAGGGAGATGTGAGTTCCAGTATTTAATACAGTCAGTGCATCCAGGGCTCAACATTCAGAGTGCAAGTGGAATGCCTCAAGCAGTTGTCCAATCAGGCAAGTGAAAAACACATGTGATCTTTATGAGGGATGCCGATTGTTATAAGCTGATATTCAGTTAAAAAAAAAAATGTGATCGGGAGATCGGCATTGATGCTTTCCAGTCGCCGCCAATCCCTGATAATGCTACATTGTGAACAACAATTCTGTGTTGAACTAGTCAACGTTAGCTGTTAGCTGCTGGTGAGCAGCACGTTAACGGGGCTCCATCGAGTTACATTGATGTCCATGCTCTATTCAGTAAAAATGAGCATTGAGCGAAGGTAAATTAATAACTAACTTACTAAAGTCCGCTAGCCGCTAGGCTAATTCATGCAGTGTAAAATGCAGGAAGAAAAAAAGAATTCGTCGATCCTGCTTTTGATTTCGATGGTCGAAATCGGAACTTAATTTCGATCGATTTCTGATCTAGAATCTAAATCGTGACAACCCTTGTATGTATACAGCTGTCCTTGGCCACAACACAAAAAACACTCAAATGTAATCTGTGATCAAACTAATTAAAAAAAAAAATCAAACCTTTCATTATATTTTTTTACTTTGTTAACGTCTCACCTTGAAAGCCTTGTTGGGGTCGGGGGGCATCGCCATGGCAGCACCCGTCATCTGGTCCTGCATGATCCGTGACTGGTCAGCAGCTACGAGGTAACGACAACATCAACATTGATGAAATCAAACAGACCAACTGTCATGTCTGAACATAAAACAGTTTGAACACCAGCTGCGTTTCAACGGACACACTTTGTATTTACAAGTTCACAAAATTCTTATTATTTATGTTCACTAACAATTTTACAAAAAAAATATGTCTAACAAATGGGAGACAAGCTCAGTTGACTCACTACTCTGTCAGGCTGAACTGAATGTCATATTTTTACATTCGATGCTTCTATTGAGGTTTTTGAATGAAGCTTTAAATGTCTTTCATCACGTCATCACCCTAAAAAAAAATTCTTGAACAAAATCCTCAATTTATGACTTTATTCAATTAAGTGATTCATCAGATTAAATGACATATATCATATGAAACTAAAAAAAACGTATCAATCTATTAGTACCAACCATGTCATACTAGCTTGTCAGCAAGGAGGCTAAATAACGCTCCAAACCTGCGCTAAATTTTGGCGAGGAAAAACTGACATGGCCATTTTCAAAGGGGTCCCTTGACCTCTGACCTCAAGATATGTGAATGAAAATGGGTTTTATGGGTACCCACGAGGCTCCCCTTTACAGACATGCCCACTTTATGATAATCGCATGCAGTTTTTTGAATGCAGTATAAATGTGTTATTTTTTCGCCTATTCTAAAATGGTGTGTGGTGTGAACAAGAATATTTCTGCATACTGGGTTCACCTATCAGTGGGATACAAAGTGAGAAGAGACTCACCGTTGTCCTGTCCCAGTA
>CAKAKR010038928.1:0-10499 GCA_916700685.1 Adelosebastes latens
TCATGCTGGTCACCAACCTGGTCACACGTTGCTGTGGGATGGCGTTCCATTCCTCAACCAGGATTCGTTGCAGGTCAGCCAGCGTGGTTGTGTTGGTCACTCTAACACGTACAGCACGCCCAAGCTGATCCCACAAGTGTTGAATTGGGTTGAGGTGTGGACTCTTGGCAGGCCGTTCCATTCTCTCTACTCCCACATTGTGGAGGTAGTCTGTGATAACCCTGGCTCTGTGGGGGCGAGCGTTGTCATCTTGGAGGATGAAGTTAGGTCCCAGATTGTGGAGATATGGGATCGCCACTGGCTGCAGAATCTCATCCCGATATCTCACTGCATTGAGATGGCCTTCAATGATGACAAGCCTTGTTTTGCCAGTGAGGGAGATGCCGACCACCCAAAGCTGTTACTCCATCGGTGCAACAATCAGCATAGCGTTCTCCACATCGTCTCCATACTTTGACCCTGCCATCCAACTTTGGCAGACAGAACCTGGACTCATCACTGAACATGACATTCCCCCACATGTTCAGGTTCCATTGTCTGTGTTGTCGACACCAGCGCAAATGGGCCTGACGGTGAAGGGCAGTCATTGCAGGCTTCCTGGTAGCCTTATGTCAATACACTGTTTACCATTGGCAGAGCATTTTGGCAAATTTTTCTTGGGCGCTACCCACATAATCAGCTGTGCTGCTCATCCCACAAATGCATGATCCTTACAAGTTGGACATCATTGCGAAGGTAAATAAACAGGCTTTCCAACCATGTAAAATACAATGCCAATTAGCATTGTAAAAACAGAGAAATAATCGACCAAACACAAGTTTCCGAACTTTGTTTTTCCAGTATATATTGAATGGACAGTATTCAAACAATGGAGTTTGATACAATGAAAGGATTATTATCTATGAATCAACACTTCATCATTTTTTTTAATGTTTTTTTTTGTTTATATATGTTGTTGCTGCTGTCTGTATGTCCCTTTACAAGTATGTGTATGTATTCCTTTAACCTTAAATAAAAAAAAACACTTCATCACATGTTGCCTTCTTCAGGATCTTCTGAAGAATCAAGTAAACAACTTACAAATAAAACGAATCAAAATAAAACCTGCATATTTGTACCTGTGGCTCAAATGTGGCGGCTGTGGCTCAGAGGTAGAGCTGGTCGTCCACCAATCGGAAGGTCGGTGGTTCGATCCCCGGCTGCTCCGGATCACATGTCGATGTGTCCTTGAGAAAGACAGCTAACCCCAAATTGCTCCCGAAGGCATAGCCATCGGTGTGTGAATGAGTATTTAGATCAGATGATTAGATGATAAGATGATTAGATGGGCAAAGTTGGCACCTTAGCAGCCTCTGCCATCAGTGTATGAATGTGTGTATGATTGTGTGTGTGAATGGGTGAATGCTGACATGAAGTGTAAAGAGCTTTGAGTGGTCGGAAGACTAGAAAAGAGCTTTATAAATGCAAGTCCATTTACCATCCATTTACCATACCTAAGCCCTCTGTGAGAGCAGCCGCTGTTGTGCCACGACATTTCATCATTGAAACAAATTAGAAGCCTGTTTTTTATAGACATTAGCCGTTTTTTGTATTCATTTTTATGTACATATCACATTCAAATCAAAGCTGTATGGAAATGGCAAAGTTTGATAAAACTTCCTCAACTGTGAACCATTTTTTTTATTTGTCGAAAAAGAATTGATGCACTAAATGGATTATGATGACGCCTTTGCTGACGTAGCAAACATTTACCTCACATGACTGATCCAGCCCTTTCTCATTCCCTGGCCGTCAAATACAGACGCTTTGTCACGGCCATTGGCGTTCGGTACCGCCGCACAAGGCGCCCTGGAGCGCCGTATGAAACGCACCAGGTGTTCCATTAACTGTAAGGTAAACCCATCCGCGGCAACAGTAAATGCTCGTCAGTGGCGGCTGGTGACTCAAAAAATTGGGGAGGACAGGAGGAAAACCAACCCACGGCGGTGTCATGTTATTTTAATAAGTTATTTCTCCTTTTTTGCACTTCAACCTCCATTTTATATATGAGATCAGTGCTGCTTGATATTTAGGGTCCTGGTGTTGTGCATACTGGCTCCCAGTCACACTGTCATGGCTTACTGGGACACGATAATAGAACTGAGCCATCGTTAATGTTATTAGTAACACCTGTGCATTTTCCTACGACGACAAGTCAAAATGTCTGCTGTGAAAAACGCCGGTTGTCTAACCTGTGCCCTCCCAACACCAGCACCCAAAAAAACACTTCCTCTGCTGCAGAAGGCATTCAAGTTCAGCTATTCAGCTATCCCAAAGCCCAGATGGAAATGATGAAAATGAGAGTCTGCTGCTGGCCAGTGTGATCTCCACCTCTGCTGACGGAGCTGTCAGGAGCTCAGCAGCTGCACTGAGGCAGCGCGCTCTGCACTACATTGACATTTTATCACTGCAACTAGGATTACAGTGGGACATTTATTTTCTTTGATAGTGTGACAGCCTCGAGTGACATTTTCACTTCACAGCCCAGAGATGCCAGCACAGGTACCAAAACCTCAGTGTCTCCTGGGTAAAAAAACAACAAACAAGACTGGCCAGTTATGAGAATGCATCTTCCACAAGACAGGTGAGTGAGGTGCCACTTTTCTCACTTCAGAACCTTTTTGGGGACTTTGGGGACTTTTTGGGGATCTAAAATGTGTAGGAAATCTCTATCTGACACTGAAGTTGATGAGGCAAGTTAACGGATGGTAACATGAGTAATAATTACAACACTTTTATTGTAAAATAACTTCATTTATACATAATAATGCAAGAGGATCTGAGTGGGACAACCCTCTTTTAAAAGACACCTGTCTTTGCCACGGACTCATTTTGTAACTCATATTTTATATGTAAGCAGTTGTTTCTCTCCACTTATCCTCACAACTTGTCATGAAGCCTACAATCGGCCTCAAAGTCATCATATTGTCAGATAATATCATAATATGACAAATGTGTTATCTTTTCTGTTCTGAACTCTAAACTACATTTCAATCAGGAGAGACCCCGTATAGAATGAACAATACTTTATTACATGGTACATGATAGAAGAATAGTGCAAAGTCTTTGGTGATTAGACTCCATCGTGACTAGTATCTAAAACGGGTTGATGACACGGTGAGATTAGGATATATTCCCCCCTTGGAGGAGTCTAGACACCGGTGGTGGAGGTGAAGGGAGTAGCTGAAGATATAATGAAGGAATGTAGAGCAGGCCTGGGTACAAAATCTGATGAAGACTGGAGGTGATGGGTGGAGGCGGGTTGCCTCGAGTCACACTGAAATGACAACTGACACCAACAGAGAGGAGAACAGTTTTAAAATTTGATTGCAACGATATGATTGGCTCATGGAGAGCGTGGTAGAATTTGTTTGGTTATCTAAGAGTGAACCACCCACAGTCAGCTGATAGAACCAGTGAGAGAGAGAGAGAAAGACAGAAAGGTTGTAAATGAAAGAGTTCAAAGAGGGTCTTCCTGTCTGAACTTTCGCTTTAAGCTTCATATAGATGCAGATCAGTTAATTCCTTGTGGGGATTAATTTTGTTTTTGCGGATGGCCCTATTATTTCCAGTTACTGAACACATATATTTGTCTTCTCGTACAGACTGGAGGAAACGTATCTGGAGCAGGAGAGAGGAGTTTAAAGGGATGTGGAGAATATAATTCTATTTTTAGTCTGATTGGGAACATATGAACCCGGCTGAGGGCTGGCTGGTCTTGTAAAAGAGGTGAGAGGCTGTTTCATAGTGTGACTCTTACAGCCATGAGGTCATCATCTGGAGACAGAGGGGGGAGGGGGGAACCTGACACAATGCCCACAGAAAGGGCCGAGTCAAAATTTATGTAAAAACGGACTCTACGTTTATTACCTCCGCCAAGGCCAAGGGCGGTTTTCATCGGTGTCCGTCCGTTATCAGGATTACTCCAAAAGTCCACGATGGATCTGAATGACTTTTTTTGGAGGGGTGGGGTGTGGCATTAGATTTTGGTGGCGATCCGGATCATGATCCGGATTCAGGAATATTTTTAAGGATTCCGATCAGCTTGAGCATTAAGACCTCAGGGTATAACACATGCGCAGTGTAACTGATGACACATGACCCCGAGAGCAGAGAGATACGTGAATGGATGTGTGGCGAGACATCGTGGGGGGGGCGGGAGCTGCTGGCCGTCAGCGGTGAGAAAGAATAAAGCGGTAGCTGACGGGATGAGAGACAACGTAGTGTAACGTTATACAGACATAACAAGGCTTCTGAATGAGAGAGGCATCCGCCGATACGTTACACGGAAACACACCGTGTTAATAACAAGCCGACCACCTCACGGTACCGCCAGCTGGGAGCTGTGATCTGTTTTTAAAGTCAGGCACCTTGGCGGAGGTCTGCGCTCTCCAAGTGCCATTCTAGTTATTGTTATCACTCTTATCTCTTACGTATTCGATAGTGCGTGTGCATGCATGCGTCTGCATCTTTGTGTCTGTCTGTCCCCGGTTAATCTCACATACTACTGGACCTATCAGTTAATAATATTTTTTGTGCACATTTATGACTGTATGCTCAAGGACCTCTCGTGGTTGCAGTGATTCACACGTTTTGAGAAACCTATTATATTTAAGGGATAATGTACAGCGAGCCAGTCATTGTTGTGAAATAAACCCCGACAGGGCGATGTGTCACCCCGACGCGATGCCCTGTAGGGGTTTATTTCACAAACAATGACCCACTAGCTGTACACTATCCCACTGACTACACGGCTGCTTACTGAAGAATCAATACTTTGACACAAAAACGGTCCACCATAGTCCGACATCAGAACTGCGCCCATAGCAACGGTCTGTTATACATAGCAACGGTCTGTTACACATAGCAACGTTCTGTTATACATAGCAACGGTCTGCTATAAAGAAATAACAGACCGTAGGACGCCATAATTGACCAATCAAAATTGAGTATTCAACGAAACCTTGTAATAATCACTGTTAGATACCATCGTGGGCTGCTGACCCCCCACTCCTCTTAAAGCTGCAGTAGTCAGTATATTTTTGGCATCATTGGGCAAAAATCCCATAATAACCTTTCAGCATATTATAATTCAAGTGTTCTGAGAGAAAATAGACTTCTGCTCCTCCTCATGGCTCTGTTTTCAGGCTTTAGAAAATCTAGCCCGTGACGGGAGACTTTGACCAATCACAGGTCATTTCAGAGAGAGCGTTCTTATTGGCTGTGCTCCGGTCATGTGACCGAAACTTGGCGTTCCTTCAACAGATTTCACAATGGCTGCCGGGTCACAAACTTTCTCATTTTACGTAAACCGTGCACTACAAGATGATTCTGAGAACATCTAAGGAGAGAAATAGGCATTAATGTAACAGAATATTGATTCATATATGATCAGCGCTGCCTAGTTTGACCGTTTTTTCGGAGTTCGCGGGTGATTGACAGCCAGCTCTCATTGACAGCAGATGGACAGCAGACCTCAGATCAGCTCTGACTGCTTGTTTTCCTCCGGTCTGTGAAATCTTGCAGATGCTGTTAGGAGCAGCACCGGAGGACACCGGAGGACACCGAGGCACAGGATTTTTTCAGGTTACCTGTTTCATGTCCTACTGTCAGGATATAGCGACCATTTTATAAAAACAACTTTTTTTAATCATATTTGCTCCAATCTCGCCTACTTCAGCTTTAACCACCCGGTATGGGGCCGCAAGTGATCAACAACTGCTTCAGTTTGGACTCTTGTTTCCGCTACGGATTATGAATTGTTCCTCTCTTGATTTGCATGTCTAGGTAAGACGTTGCAGTTGCAGTTACAACTTCGCTAACTGAAGGTACGTCTCCCAGAGCTGCCTCCTGGCGAGTTGTCTCCTGGTGGCGGGGAGGACGAAACGTAAATCTGAGTCATTTTCACGTTTCTGCCACTTTGGATTTACTTTGGATAAACAAACTATGAAAACCCTGTACCGTCAACGTGATTGACAAGCCCTCTGGGCAGCTCTACTTCTTCATCCTCTCATGTTGGACTGAGAGCAGACTGGACGCTACAGTGACTCACTATCGCCTCGCCTCTCGAGGTACAAGTGGCATTACAAGATGGGATGGACCGGGGCTAGCTGGTTAGCATGCTACTTTCAGTAGATATCTCTACAACACAATACATAGACGTCTTCCACACAACGTCAACACTGTAACCTCTTCACATTCTGCTGATAATGTGAGTTCATTTTTTTAATGTTTTTAACTAAAATTCTGGCCAGATTTTACAAATTGCATCTTTAATCAATCCAGTATTGTAACGTCTCTCTATAGGCTACATGTGTAACAGCAACCCAAAGCATATTTTTACAAATCCTGTGTAAAAAAAACCCAGATATTTTCCAAATTCGTTTTTCATCTGTCCTGATGACTCAACCAGGAGAGAGTCATTCCTGTCCAAGTGTTGGAGTCTCCAACTGCCTGTCCCCTAACGTTGTCTATAAGAAAATTAACTCTTACTTCTGGAGCGGTGGACGCCCCAAACACCTCTAATTTCACAACTCACAGCTGCAACAGTACTGCTGCTTGATGCTGAGTTACCAGATAATAACTCTAACTGAAACAGTCATAACCATGTGTTGAACTGAAAAAATGATCACAATTTGAAAAATAAGATAAAAGAATACAAAATGATCTCCACACACAAGAAGATTCTTTTAGGGTGCTTTCACATCAGGGACCTGGGCCCGGATCTGAGTACACTTGTCACCAATTCCAGTTTGATTGATTAGTGTGAACGCTCCGAACCGTGCCTGAGTCCACTTGAAAAGGTGGTCTGGAGTACGGATCATGTGTACTTGGGTACGATTCGCATCAGGTGTGAAATAAGAGTTATTTAGACCAAACCAGTGTTGGTGATTGTTGGAAAGACTAACGAGGACAGTATTTTTATTTTTAGAGTTTTATTTTGTTTCTGTCCAGTTGTGTTTTACGATGCTCCTCAACTAGAATAGCTGATCTCAACATAAACAAATACACGTGCGTGGTGACGCAAGTGTACTCGGGTACTTAACAACTTTACTAATGTGAAAGCTGAACGGAGAGGGTTGACAATCGTACTTGGGCACGGAAAACGCCCTTACAGTGCTTCACATAAAAGAGTCCATAAGAAGAGATTTCAAGAGAAACAAGGCAAAAGTGAGCATGGATCACATCCCTTGACCCCTACTAAAGTAGGACCAAAGGTTTTGGAACTAATGGAACGTTCTCTACTCCGGAAACAAATTTGAAGTTGAAAAAATACAGTTTTTGGCCAAAATGTCTAAAATGGGCACCCTGGACTTCTAACCCCCAAAAAGGCACAACTAGACCACACTGTCAACCATCATACCAAACACAACTAGACCACACTGTCAACCGTCATACCAAACACAACTAGACCACACTGTCAACCATCATACCAAACACAACTAGACCACACTGTCAACCATCATACCAAACACAACTAGACCACACTGTCAACCATCATACCAAACACAACTAGACCACACCAACCATCATACCAAACACAACTAGACCACACTGTCAACCATCATACCAAACACAACTAGACCACACTGTCAACCATCACACCAAACACAACTAGACCACACTGTCAACCATCATACCAAACACAACTAGACCACATTGTCAACCATCACACCAAACACAACTAGACCACACTGTCAACCATCACACCAAACACAACTAGACCACACTGTCAACCATCACACCAAACACAACTAGACCACACTGTCAACCATCATACCAAATTTGAAGTTCCTAAGTGAAATAGTTTCCGGGTTCTGCTCCGGAAACGAAAGTGTGACACGCGGAAGGACGAACATGCAGAGCGACTATGTTGTCGCGGGGGTATACAGTAAACACATCTACATATATAATACATGTCTACAAATTAAGATGCAAATCTGCAGAAAAAATAAAAACATTAAAAGTTAGTGGACAATTATAAGGTTTTAAGCTTATAAAATCACCACAGTAGTGAGGCTCTGCAGATGGAGATAAGGCTCAACAGCATTATGTAGTGAGACATTCATGATCTACGCTAACTAATCACCTGTTTTGTCATGGGTCAAAGGTCAGAGGGATACTAGTGGAGCTCACTTCAATAGTCGTCTCTTTACAATCCACTGATGTGTCCTGGTGATGTCATCTGACCCTCTGACCTGCTCACTGTTTTAGAGCTCTAATTAGCCATTGACCTCGTCTCCTCCCACGTGAACCCTTACACCCTGCATGACCCCGGTGGTGACGTCACATGCCTGTTGACATCAGTGATCATCACTCTTCTCTCTTTCACTATCTGCATGTCTCTGATTGGTGGGCGTCATCGATGCAGTATTTGGGGGTTTTCCTGCATTGTGGTCTCATCAGCATCTGACAAACATGAATCCAGAAAGACAACAGGACTTCAACTCTCAACTTCAACTTTAATTTATCCCCGGAGGGCGATTGGTTATACAGCAAGGCATATTACATAACATGAAAGTACATAGACATACAGTACATACAGTAGAGTACAGTACAGTAAGGGGAGGTGTCCTGAAAACAAGTGGGCTAGAAGTTCAACAACAGTAGTCACCGGTGTCAGACTTTCACTTTTCTAAAGTGTACAGAGCAGACGGAAGCTGCCCAAATAAAAAGACAAGTCAATAACTCGATGAATAAATTACTATGTAGTTAAAAGTAAGAAAAATAATATTAAAAAATAAATGTAGGCATTAATGAATTCATGAATTTAAACTTTATTTATTTACCTTTGTAATAATTCCCCTATGTATTTTACTTTCCTATTTAATTGTTCCATTTATTTATTTATAAATGTACTTATTTTTATTAACCTTCAAATGCATTTAGTTATTTATGTATCATTATAACCTTTGCATTTCCCCCTTATTTATTTCACATAACTTACATCTGTATTATTTTATTTATACATTTCTTTATGCATTTCTTCTTCATTATGCAAATGAGGGGGGTGTCATTCAAAATGTATCATGGGGTCAACTTTTCGCTCTTTGGGTTGATTGACATCAGAGTGCATCCATCAATATATGCCTTGCATTCACACCGTCAATGAATTTAAATATAAAAATAAATTAAAAACATCAAATTTTCAATTTGACACGTTTATTTTTAATATTATTTCTGGTACATTTAATGGCATGTTAATTTATTTACTGAGTCATTTGTTTATTTATTGATGATTTTGGCAGCTTCCGTCCTCCACAGCACAGCAGCAATAACATCTAAAAGAAATTCAAGGCAGATAGAATGAATAGCGGAAGTGTATGACCATATAAATAGGACTTTTATCCTGTATTCATTGACTGCTTTTACCTTATTTTGTGATTTCTGTTATTTAACAAGAAATAAGAAGGTAAGAAGTCTATTCATTGATAGTTCAAAAAGCAAACGCCTTTAAATCATTCTTTAAAGTTATAATCCTTAAGATTTCCGTCCTGGTGGATTTGGCGTTACCGTTACCGTGGTAACAGCACATGCAGTTTAATACCCCTGCAAACCCTCTTTGAGCATCTACTTTGTCAGAAACACAACAGAATAGCAACCGGTGCACCTGTTTACAGTGCAGACAAACAAACTCATGTTGAGTTGATAAAGACGTCAGTCAAAAGTCTGCCTTTTTTCTCCACGCAATATATAATACTATAATACTCCAATACTATTCCAACTAGAACATTATGGTTATGGTGGTGTGTTTGTATATAGTGTTATTACTTAAAGTGCTTTCCTGTGTTATTTGTAGTATCTCTCTATAATATAAACTCGGAAAACAAAGTTTGGAAATGTATTTTTGGTGGATTATTTCTCTGTTGTTACAATGCTAATTGGCATTGTATTTTACATCGTTAGAAAGCCTGTTTATTTACCTTCACAATGATGTCCAACTTGTAAGGATCATGCATTTGTGGGATGAGCAGCACAGCTGATTATGTGGGTAGCGCCCAAGAAAAATTTGCCAAAATGCTCTGCCAATGGTAAACAGTGTATTCTCCTGTTGGTATTGACTCTTGTTCTGAGTTGTTTGGTGGATTGGATGATTGAACTCTCTATCAGTAACAAGGAACAAACAAGACATATTGGCAATTTTACACTTTATTAATCTAATACACCGTCAGGAGCCTCAGTAGCGGTGGAAGATCCATACGCAGCCACGACAGCCTGGCACCTCCTCCTCATGCTGGTCACCAACCTGGTCACACGTTGCTGTGGGATGGCGTTCCATTCCTCAATCAGGATTCGTTGCAGGTCAGCCAACGAGGTTGTGTCGGTCACTCAAACACGTACAGCACGCCCAAGCTGATCCCACAAGTGTTGAATTGGGTTGAGGTGTGGACTCTTGGCAGGCCGTTCCATTCTCTCTACTCCCACATTGTGGAGGTAGTCTGTGATAACCCTGGCTCTGT
>CAKAKR010038933.1:0-13739 GCA_916700685.1 Adelosebastes latens
TGCACCATAGCACAGAGACAGCACTAGTGAAAATTACAAATGACCTTCTAATGGCATCGGACAAAGGACTTGTCTCTGTACTTGTCTTGTTAGATCTTAGTGCTGCTTTCGACACCATTGACCATCACATCCTATTACAGAGACTGGACCATTTAATTGGCATTAAAGGAACTGCATTAAGTTGGTTTAAGTCCTATTTATCAGATCGATCTCAGTTTGTACATGTTAACGATGAGTCCTCCATGCACGCCAAAGTTAGTCACGGAGTTCCACAGGGTTCTGTACTTGGACCAATTCTATTTACCTTATATATGCTTCCCTTAGGCAATGTTATTAGAAAACACTCCATAAACTTTCATTGTTATGCAGATGAATTATATCTATCGATCAAGCCAGACGAAACAAACCAGTTAACTAAACTTCAAGCATGCCTTAAGGACATAAAAACCTGGATGACCTGCAATTTCCTGATGTTAAACTCAGACAAAACTGAAGTTATTGTACTTGGCCCTGAACGCCTCCGAAACAAATTATCTAATGATATAATTACTCTAGATGGCATTGCCCTGGCCTCCAGCACCACCGTAAGGAATCTGGGAGTTATCTTCGATCAGGATATGTCCTTTAACTCTCACATAAAACAAACCTCAAGGACTGCCTTCTTTCATCTACGTAACATTGCGATGATCAGACACATCCTATCTCAAAATGATGCAGAAAAATTAGTCCATGCATTTGTTACCTCTAGACTCGATTACTGCAATTCCTTATTATCAGGCTGCTCCAATAAGTCTCTTAAGACTCTCCAGTTGATCCAGAATGCTGCAGCACGTGTACTGACAAGAACTAGAAAAAGAGATCATATTACTCCTGTATTAGCTTCTCTACACTGGCTGCCTGTAAAATCAAGAATAGAATTTAAAATCGTCCTCCTCACCTACAAAGCGCTAAATGGTCAGGCCCCATCATATCTTAAAGAGCTCATAGTACCCTATTACCCCACTAGAGCATTGCGCTCACAGAATGCAGGGTTACTTGAGGTTCCTAGAGTCTCCAAAAGTAGAATGGGAGCCAGAGCCTTCAGCTATCAAGCTCCTCTTCTGTGGAACCAGCTCCCAGTTTCAGTCCGGGAGGCAGACACCGTCTCTACATTTAAGAGTAGGCTTAAGACTTTCCTGTTTGATAACGCTTATAGTTTGGTCTGTCTTTGACCAGCCCCTAGTTAAGCTGTTATAGGCCTAGACTGCCGGGGGACTTCCTATGACACACTGAGCTCCTCTCTCATTCTGTATCCATTCATTGTTACTAACTTCATTCCTTCCCGGGAGTGTTCGTTCGTTCGTTCGTTCTCTCTCTCTGGTCTAAGACCTGCTCCGTCTACTTCGTCGGCTGCTGACTCACCACTGTGACTTCATCTCCCTGGATGCCGACATCAGGACGTCTGAAGTGGCACAGAGCGGTGATGGCAGCAATGCTGGCGGCATCCATCAGGTTACCATCATGATTCAACATGTGGACATCCACTCTGATCTGCCACACCTGAACACACACACACACACACACACACACACACACACACACACACACACACACACACACACACACACACACACACACACACACACACACACACAGATCAGATTAAGGTTCTTTTCACTTTTTTTCGTGTGTGTGTGTGTGTGTGTGTATATTTTACCTTTTCTCCAGACACCACACACAGGGACTCAGTATCAATGCACTTGGAGTTCCTCAAGCATCTCTCCAGCTGTCTGTTCAGCTTCACTGACAACTCAGACTGTCTGGAGAGAAAGTAAACCCCACAGGTGATTTACACTCTCTGCACAAACAGCTGGACTAAATGAACCATGTTTCAGATACAGTTCTAGTCTAATATGTCCCTTAACTCCGTCAAAAAAACTCACATTTTTCGATGTGACAAGGCGCTGTGTATTGGCAAGAAACAGGCGATACGATACATATCATGATACAGGGGTAACGATTCAATATATCGCGATATATTGCGATACTGTAAGCAAGGCTATATATTACGATTTTTTTAAAGATAATTTTCAAACCATTTTCTATTCGAAAATGGTTTGTTTCTGGTGTGTTCTTTATACTATGACATTTATACTGCATGCAAAAAACTGCATGGTTTTGGCCCCAAACTGCATGTGATTATCATAAAGTGGGCATGTCTGTAAAGGGGAGACTTGTGGGTACCCATAGAACCCATTTATATTCACATATCTTGAGGTCAGATGCCGAGGGACCCCTTTGCGTAACTTTGGAGCGTTATTTAGCCTCCCTGTCGAGCCCACTACAACCTCCGAATAGCAGCTGTCAGATTTTTAAGAGGTTAATTAAAAGTCGATAGTGTTTTGGAGAATCAATACAGTATTGCACAACATAATATCGCGATGCTCATGTTTTCTTACACCCCTTGTGACAAGTAGAAAAGTACATACAAACATAATCTCTTTTCCTTTTTCTCACCTGCCTTGTTGAAATGCTGGTGAGGCCATGGGTGACAGCTCGATGTTGAACATCATGATTCCCTCGTTTGGTCGATTCTCTTTAGGAGCCACCAGCTCACACGACACCTGGGCCATGACCCTGTAAAGTGCAGCACATTGATATTCCATTATCACGAAAAATATATAACTTCATGGTCTTAGTAAATCAAAAAAATCAATATGAATTCAGGTGCATTGCATGGGCAAGTGCCTGAATATAATATCAATGCCTTGAAGACAAGCATTGTCCATCCCATCCCTTTATTTCAATGTGTATTATAAAATCCCAAGATTTTCAAAGATACCACATTTGTCGTGCAGAATTCTAGGGTTAATGTTTATAAAATGATGCACCAGACATCTTGAATTGCCCACCTGATAGAATCGTGCAAAAATATATCTTAAATACAGTATATGAAGCTGTCAAACTATACAGAAAAAAAGCATAACTTTAAGGTTAATTAAGAAAAATTTAGGGGAAGATTTATGAGGAGGGTTTAAACATTACACGGTGTGACCAGATAGAAAAAAAATACTTAAATGTCTTTTTGATAACATTTTTATTTAGACGAATATTCTTTAAAATATAATACATCCACAGAGCCTTTAGAATGGTGCTGAATAAAAGTATGGCTTTTCCTAAAAAAAAATTGATAGCGAATGTTGGCGGGTCCAAAATGAATGTTTTGTTGATTTGTTGTTTTCTGATGTTCGATTCCCTCTTCTAAAAAGACTTGTGAGCCAATTGTATAACGACGTTGATATCACGTGGTATCTCTGGGTCGTCAGTTAGGTTGCGTCCGAAATTCCATACTAACATGCTATTTAGTACGCTAAAACAGTATGTGAAACCTTTATATGAAACCAATAGTACGTGAACTGCATACTATTTTCAGTGAGATATTACAGTATGCAACGCTGGACACTACAGTAGCATAAATATCCCACAATGCAATGCGGTAGGGTAGAGCAGGTTGTCCACCAATCGGAAGGTCGGTGGTTCGATCCCCGGCTGCACTGGTCACATGTCGATGTGTCCTTGAGCAAGACACTTAAACCCAAATTGCTCCTGAAGGCATAGCCATCGGTGTGTGAATGAGTATTTAGATTAGATCCTGATGGGCAAAGTTGGCACCTTAGCAGCCTCTGCCATCAGTGTATGAATGTGTGTGTGAATGGGTGAATGCTGACATGTAGTGTAAAGCGCTTTGAGTGGTTGGAAGACTAGAAAAGCACTGTATAAATGCAAGTCCATTTACCATTTAGTGACAACAACAGCTCTGTAACATCAATAACGCTTCAATTTATCTGTAAGTATAAGATTTCACTTTGCTGGGTGTTATCATATCATTTCTAAAACAATTCAGAAATTGATTCTTACAAACCGTCGTTTTGGGCACATGAGGTTGGCACGGGTTACCATAGTTACATGTCTCCAACTGGTAAGGAGGCTCTCAGAAAGTGACGACGTAAATTACAGTTCAGTGCGTCCGAAAAGATATATACTACTGTTTATTCACACAAAAGTATGTTGAACGATAGTACACATATTGGGTATGTAGTGCATAGTGTGTGATTTTGGACGAAGCCCTTGTGAGCTAATAGTATAATGACGTTGGTATCATAAGTGTTTGGCAAGGACTTGTTAAGTAAATGCAATGGAACGGGGGAGGGAATATGTGACATCAAGTGGCTGAATGTTATCAATAGCACCTTTAACGCATATCTGGCCAGTTTCACCTGGTTTTTCCTAGATCCACAAAGCAACATCCATAGTCAGTCCCAAATGTGATCTTCAACTTTCTGTAGTCGTAGGTCTGTCGTCCATCCAGGCGCTGCAGGGAGAGGACAGGACCATGGGATAAACTTTCACTTTAAAATTCATGAATCAAACTCATTGAAATATTTCCATTTCCAATTACTGGAGACTGACTTAGTGAACTGTAGTGTTTGATAATAGTCCATCTTCCGTTTATTTGATGAATTACTGAGAAATATTCTTCATTCTGCATCAGTTACAGTATTTTTGTAGAACATCTTTAGAGTCAGTGCAGTGGACACAATGTTCAGAAACCAGCTCACCTTTTTCTCTTCGATCGCTTTGAGCAAGAAATCCCGCTCACAGTTAGACAACGGCGAGTCCTTCATTCTGCGGGTTGATAAGTGGCTACAGTTAGATTTCAATTATTGAACTGCAGTGCCACCGCTCCGACAAGCATGTGGCATCAATATTTTCTGAACTCTACCCCGGAAGTGCATACGACATGCCATAGTAAAGGTGGGGGGGGAAATAATTTTCTTTATTTTACTTGTTTAAAATGATTATGAAATGGCTATTATGTTAGCATGTTTGTGTTTATTTATTATGAACTAGATCTTGGTTCGTACTATGCCCGCGGAATATTTTTAGTAGAATATATTGAAAGTGAGCTTTTACTTTGAAAGGCAGCTGCAGAGCGAATTTGTGATGCCTTAAAGTGCTCCTCGTGAACTAGTTGTTTGGGCTTTTCAAAGTTGTATTGACAGCAAGTAGCCTACCATGCTGGAATTTTGAAACATGAATGCATGTATTGCTTTCGTTGGAACACTACCAGAAAGGACCCTGAGAGTATTTTGTAATTGAATCTGTGATTTTGTCCTCAGCATCGACAGCTCTACAAATCAATTATGCTCTCTAATACGTATAGAAGTGACAGTTTAAGTGGTTGGTGAATAATTCTAGTCGTTTCAGTAGCAAATGTAATTTATTCATTCCGTATCTCATTAAAAAGAATAGAAATGTTGAAGCGAAAACTCCACTAAGAATTACAACTGCCGGTGGCACGTGAATGCACCATTCACGCTGTCCTTCTGTGCACATGTGCGCATGCGTCATGCCCATTTGCAAGGACTCGCTCGCACTCTCGACCGCGTCCCGTTATTACCGTTATTACCGTTATCCAGGCCAAGCTGTCATCCTAGTTCCATCTTCTCCAGCCCAACCGGACACGGCGGGCCTCGCCTCGGTGATACTAGCGGGACAAACGCACAACATACTTCCTCAAGTGGAGAAGCAGCTTTTATTGAGACCTTTTCTCTCAAGGTTTGTCTGTGTGGGCTCATTCATTCATTCATTCATTCATTCCCTGTGTGACATCACTGCTAACTTAGCAAGTCAACCGTTGCTATCCACTCAATTCTTCACACTAACAATACCATTTCGGCCATTCTCTACTTTGAAATCTATTTTAGCCGTTTGTGTTTTAACGACATCTTCATGTTTAGTTAGTGGGCGCCTTGTATAAGCCCATTAGCTTCTAGCTAAACTGATGTTATGCTAACGTTTGCTGTTTGTGATTGGCGCGCCGTCCTGGTAGCATAGCTATAGCATAGCTATAGCGCATAGCTATAGCATAGCTATAGAATATAGCTATAGCATATAGCTATAGCATATAGCTATAGCATATAGCATAGCTATAGCTAATAGCATAGCTATAGCATAGCTATAGCGGAGCAGCAGGTGCTGCAGCCACAGCTAGTCATCTAAAACACTTTGGACATTGGCAGCCATGTTAGCTCTACAACCCTTTTGTGCAGTTCCTAGATGTGTTCAGTAATACACTTCTCTTACATTAGTGATAGTAAATGAAACAAGACCTTGGTGGCTCTGTTAAACGTGAACCAGAGGCTGGTAAGGGATGTGACCCCAGTAACGTTCCACTGACTGGGTTAAATAGGAGGACTGCAGCTTCATGGGAAATAGAAGAGAAGTGTATGGCATATGAACTAGTCTTTCATTGATCAATGTGGTATGATATACTATACCTGTGTCTTTTAACTCCGCTGCATGGCATATTTGTGTCTTTTCACATTTCATCCTAAGATCAATATTATGATTTCCATATTTTATTTATGTCTTATTGCTTCTCTGCATGTCTGCATGTGTTATATAAAAATGGTTATAATCTGTATTGCTTGGCTGTGTTTTGTTGTTCGTGTTGCTTGCATGGCTACATGTACCCAATAGTGGATATTGTTGCTGTATTATTGTACTAATGTTTTGCTGTTTCCTGTTGATCTGCATGGCTTGTTGTCTTCTGTCTGTAAATTTGAACCATCACCTCATTGTTTTCACATCTTGCCAAAGGAGTTGAAAATTAGCCAGTTGGCTAACATTGGCACATTTACAGAAATGTTGATTAATGTGCATTGTCCTTATAAAAGAATGAATTGAAATAAAGTTGGGAAATGGCCTGTTTAGGATTTTTACAGCACACACTGTACGTACAGTCAGCTGCTTTGCCTACACTTGGCTGGTAATGACTTGTCTTAATGGATATGTGGTTGAGGTGACTTGTCAAAGACGGTGGCAGGACACTGTTGAAAGATATCTTTGCCTACACTTGGCTGGTAATGACAAGCTTGTCTTAATGGATATGTGGTTGAGGTGACTTGTCAAAGACGGTGGCAGGACACTGTTGAAAGATATCTTGTTAGACTTTGGCCACAACTGGATTCATTCTCCAAAGTGAGACCAGACCGTACCTATATTACTGTTGGACTGACAGCAGGGAAGATATTTTCAAGATATCAGTGCAATTCATTGGTGTTTACTTGTGTTATGTCTGAATGCTGGGGTTATATGAGCTCCACATTGCTGTTGTTGAATCCTGTCTGTGTTTAGTTAGCTAAGTAAGGCTAAGTTGTGATATGTTTCATGAGGAAATAGCTTAAAACTTATTAACAGGAAGGCCAAAATTGGGATAGTTATGTCTGAGAGAGAGCAATATTGATTTGTACACCGTTAAGCTCCTCTGGTTCTGAAAAGTCAAGCCAATGCAGAAGTGCCTTAAACTTGCATTCTTTCTAATAGCCAGCAGGGGCCGACTCCTCTGGTTGCAAAAAGAAGTCTGAATGTATAGAAGACTATGAGAAAATGAGCCTACTTCTCACTAGGGATGCACGATACAATTTTTTTAGTCCCGATACCGATAACGATACCTTTGGGTATCAGCCGATACCGAGTACCGATCTGATACCAGTGTTTAATTTATAAGCTGTATGCCTCACTGTGTGGAAGTGACTGGGATCATTCTGTTATGTGTAAAGAAACATCAGGCTTGACTTAAATATTGCTTTGCTAACTTTGTAAAACAGAATGTGACCAATACATACATAGATAAAAATGTATATCATTTTCTTTATTATTAAAAGAATAAATCGTACACTAGCAACTTGATAAAACAATCTTCAACATTTTTCAAAACTTTTTAATGCAGCAACAAATTGGTAAAAACTTAAACAGGAATTAAAATTACAGCATATAATGTATATAGTATGTAAACATAAAATTGAATTGAACAAATCGGCCCCACTGTCACCGAAATCCGATCCAGACCATAAAGCAGGGGATGCTTTAGGGTGTGGTTAACTTTGATTGCCAGGTTACTACCACGGCATTGTCCGGTCTGGGTGTTGTCCGTGTTTTCGTCTTAGAATTTTAACCCTTTCACAGTGTCTTTTCAGTTCATAAAAGTTAATTGTAACCTTTGGTTACCTAAAAACGTCTTATTCAGTGTTCGGTTCTACTTAGCTCCACCCTCTTGTGTCACTTCTAGTTCCAAAAAAACATCTTTTAAACTGAGTTTCTCCACAAAGATTTGCACAAAAGCACCACATCAAATCTTGTTTACTAGAAATTTGCTCATAAGTATCTTGTCTTGTATAGTATGTAAAAAAAAAAAAAAAAAAGTCATAGTATAGTATATCGAAAAAAAGTCATAGTATAGTTTGTCAAAAGAATTCAGCATGAAAAAAGCATAAAAATATGACTAATCGTCAGGGGTGTGACGATTCACTCAGCTCACGATATGATACAATACACGATATTGGGTTCACGATCTCGATACGATACGATATTATACGATAAAGCCTCAATGCTTCATGAAGCTTCAGTTCGCCATCACTAGTAATAATGTATCTTGGCTTTACACTGGCAAAGTTTTATTGCACTTACATAGCTATCAACTCGTCTCCACCGCGGCTGACTGCGCTGTGTGTGTTGATGTGATGTGCGTGGAGCTCCGACCCAGAGCAGCAAGGCCTATTGAAGGAGGCTGGGACACTGGCGGACATGGCTCTCGGGGTATGACACATGCGCAGTGTAACTGAAGCTGCGGCCGTGCGTTGCGATTGGTTCAATTTCGGCGAGGGCAGACCAGATTTTACTGCACATGTGTTGTACCCCGAAGATATGACGCGTACTCAGCCTTCTTCCATGTTCCATAGGCCTTGCAGAGCAGCAGGAAGAGATTGCAGCTGCCCGGAGCCCATATGTACTTAGTATCTATTATGCCCTGATATCGCGATTCAGTTTTTCGTCTCGACGATGCATATTGTAACGTTTTTATATTGCAATATTTCGTGTCACGATATTTCGTCACACCCCTACTAATCGTCTAAAGAAGTCTTAGTCGACTACGACCAAAACTACCAATTATTAGTCGACTAATTATTTATGAGGGGGTGGCCCTACTCCATAGAGTTGTAACCATTGACTCACTTCACTATCCCTGACATATGTTATAGACATGTCATATTGAACTGGAAGGCTGTGGGGTATGATGCATTCAAACAGTGAAGGCTTTGCCTCAAACAGTTCATTTTACTGTTGAGGTTACCATGATGTGCACACTGCAAAGCCGTGCCCACTTCTGTGAAGTAAAGGTAAATGACAGTGATGATAGTGTTAATGCAGCTGAACCTTCAAGTATTATGCCTCTTCAGCACTTAGTTCTTTTTTGGACACAAATAAAAGTCCTTGGTTAGAATAGAAGAAAGACCAAGTACTGGATGACGGATTATTCAGTTTTGACTCCTAGTGTCGCTGGTTGAAAACCACCTCTGACTCATTGAAGCCAAAGCATTGAGCGATCCACTGCTATGAATGTGACCGCTTAATATTTTGACCGGATTTTGTACAGCAAAAAACAACTGCTCATAAGTTTTTTGCATTAAGTGTTCCTACTACTGAGATATGTTAATTTGAACAACTGTATTAAAGGGTGTCTCTGTGTCAGCCCTGCGATAGGCTGGCGACCTGTCCAAGGTGTACCCCGCCTTCGCCCAATGTCAGCTGGGATCGGCTCCAGCCCCTCCGCGACCCCTAACGGGATAAGCGGTTGCAGATGATGGATGATGATGATGATGATGATGATAGATGGTATTAAAGGAAGTGTGTAGGATCTAGCGACATCTGGTGATGAGATTGAAATTGATATTGATATTTTCTCATATCAGAATCTATTTTTGGCAGTCACCTGTTCCTACATGGGATATGGCCAAGATAAACACAAAAGATTAGAAACTGTTTATTGCTTGCATTCAGACCAAATATGCAAATAAGGCGCAACATTTGATGCTTTTCAAGATAAGATAGCTCTTAAATGTGCTCCCAGTTCATCATCCCTCCCTTATGTGTATCCTTTTGATCCTCCTGCGCTCTGATGTTAGCAAATAGAACAACAGCAGTATGGGAATTAAAGTTAATTAGGAATGAAGGGAAGTGTGCTGCTTTACTGTCTGCAGTGATGCTTTTCAATTCCTGCTGCTAACAAGAAGAGTGAGCAGGTGTGGCCTGATCAATAGGTCATTGAAGCTGTTGTTTGGTGTAACAGATTTCAGCAGGGTACAGTTTCAGATGCATTTTAGGACACACACAAAGACTATTTATTGGTACAAATCAGGACTAGTAAGGATGTTTGGGAAAGAGCACATATTGTAAATTCAAAGAGGCTTGTTGTATGCTACAGATAGGGCTGGGCATATATCAATATTATATTGATATCTTGATATGAGACTAGATTTTCTTAGATCTAGTCTAGATTTTTAGATCGTCTTAGATTTTGGATATCATAATATGGCATACGTGTTGTCTTTTCCTGGTTTTAAAGGCTCCATTACAGTAAAGTAATGTAATTGTCTGAACTAACCAGACTGTACTAGCTGCTCTGTTATTTGCCTTTACAAACTTAGTCATTATATCCACATTACTGATGATTATTTATCAAAAATCTCATCTTGTAAATATTTTGTAACCGCACCTATAGTCAACCCTAGAATGTTGTTGCAATATTGATATCGAGTTATTTGGTCAAAAATATCGTGATATTTGTTTTTTTCTCCATATTGCCCAGCCCTAGCTACAGATTTGAAAGCACAGATGTTTCTGGCATCTGCTCAGAAGGTGTCTGTCTTTATGATTTATGTGGTGGAAATGTGTTACAGCAGAGAAGGAGCAGACTTAAAGGTTCTGTAAGGAAGTAGTGTGAAAAATGTGAGTTTAGGATTTGATCCGAGGACACAGGTCCTACATCAAGTAGCACTGTGTACTAATGTGACCTCAATCTATTTTTGTTTTATCTCTCACCCTCTTATCCCTCCATCCTTTTATGCACTTGTGTTCTCTATTTATATCACTAATGACCCCCTCCCACACACACACACACACACACACACACACACACACACACACACACACAAACACACCCTGTTGCTCTCCATAAATAACATCTCACACCTGCCTCTTCTCCCCATCCCTCTCCCTCATCCTCCCATACCACGCCCTCCTCGCTCTGCTCACACCATGCTCATCTCCGATACCATTGTTGCACACTCTGTTCACCCTTCTGCTCTCACCCCACACCCTCTCTGCCCCCTACAGATGAAGTTGGACAGGGGTTGGATGTGGTGCATGCTGCTCCTGTCCTCCCTGGCTGTGGCAGCTGTAGCGGCCCAGGAGAAGAATTTGGAGATTGATGTTTCAGATGTTGATGAAGACATGGGGTTGGACGAGGAGGAATTAAAGGTTCTGATGGCAGAAGAGGAGGAGGAGGTGGAAGAGGAGGCGACAGTGGTGGATGAAGACCACTCTGATGAGACAGACGGCACAGCAAGTGCTGGAATGGATGCAAATATCTCCTTCCAGGTCAGGAATGGGTTGTAGATTAAATAAAGGTCATATGTGAAACTGAACTATATCAAAGATTCTCTTCACAGTTGCAAAGCTCAAGAGATCAACTTCCAATTATGTTTTTTGTTCCCCAGGTAACATACAAGACTCCTGTTCCCACTGGAGAGGTCTACTTTGCAGAGACGTTTGATGATGGATCAATGCACAGGTAGAGCCTGACAAATTTACCACCAAGGGCTTCTAAAAATACAGCGTTAATGTTTGATGCATGCTAGGATACATGAGCCTCCGATGGTACTGAGTGACCAGGATAAACTTACACAATCAGTGGTTGTAGTGTGTTTGCTCACCTTTTCTTGTGTGGAATTTGATGGTGTGGTCACACCAAGTGTGAAACAAACTTTTTGAGCGGCGTAGTTACATACAAAGTCAATGCGTTGCGAATTCGCGACATGAATGATGGGATATGTAATATTTCAACTCGAGTGACAAATTTGCGTGTCTCTGTGTCGCGAAAGCCTATCGTTGAGTTTCTCCTCCTGTTGTCACTGACGTCCTGACGTTGAATCAGAAATAGAGGAAAAATATATTGTAGCTGTGTGTGGGCACTCAGAGCTACAATAGTACATCATATTTGTACAGAGACTGGACCAAACTCTGTATAAATGTATGTGTATTAACCACGGACGGTCTGTGGTATAAACAACAACGTTGCTGCTCTATTTATGCCTGGATGACTTTATCTTGAGTGTTGATGGAGCAGCTGCATAGCATTGCACTGATCGATCCAAACTCCATTCAGAAAACAAGCATTTTAAAAGTTGTTTGCTTGTTGTCTTGAGGACAGATCTGACAAAGTAAGAATTTAGACTTCTTACAAATCTGCATTATTATGTGGTTATTTCGGCATCCTTTTGTTCCCTTTATTGCAATGAAATCACAGCACAAATCTGTTTATTTTGGGTTCTTACCACAGTAGCGACGTGTGGCTTGCTAGATACAGTCAGTGCAATGGCACTGTATGTGAATACAGCTCGCAGCTGGGTGATGTTATGAACCCAGACACAACGGTGTTTGGTTTTCTGACATATCTGGGACTCCACAACATGTACAAAGCAGCAACAGTGGTTATTTCTTCCATGGTTGATGGCAGAAATGGTGGAAAGAAAAGTTGTAGGTACCTATGGAGACAAGCCCCTTCTCTCCGTCGCGTCTAGCACGAATGAACACAAATGATACCGATGGTCCAACTCGCGCGAGATGAAAATGTATTTTGCTCTGCTCTTGTTCTGAACACAGCATAAAGTGGTGGACACAATGCCCGCATGAGACGCGCGTGGCGGCTGCGTGGTGTGTTTTTTTTTTTTTTCGGCGTCCATGTTAACAGGTTAGAGTGGACACACTGCCCGCATGAGACGCGCGTCTATTTTATAGAATAGAAGGCTCGCCTATTTTTCAGGCGAGCCGCTCGCGTCTCAGCTGCGTGTCTCAGCAGCAACAAACAGGGAAGGTGATCTAGTGACTGTATATTAAC
This sequence comes from Adelosebastes latens, assembly GCA_916700685.1. Lineage (NCBI taxonomy): Eukaryota > Metazoa > Chordata > Actinopteri > Perciformes > Sebastidae > Adelosebastes > Adelosebastes latens. The sequence goes on from CAKAKR010038933.1 coordinate 13,001, forward strand.
ATCATACCAGCAAGATTACTACAGTTTCCATGTCTAGACATCTGTAGAATATGTCACAGACAGTGAAAGTGATCTATTGACTGTATATTAACTTCATACCAGCAAGACTTTACTACAGTTTCGAGGTCTATCTGTAGAATATGTTACGGAGATGAAAAAAAGTAAAGACTTATTTTTAAATCAACACTTCCTGCTTTCATTTTAAAATAAAAGCCCTCAGGTGTTTTTTCTATAGACAGAATCCCTTCATTTGTTAACGCGAGGCTTTTATTCTGAAATATGAGCAGTCAGTGCTGTGGAAACACGCAGTCACTTTGAGAGCTCCAAGAATTGATAAAGTTTGGGGTTTAAATCAACACTTCCTGCTTTCATTTCGAAATAAAAGCCCTAAAGCGGGTTTTCTTTGCACAGAATTCCTTCATTTGTTAACACGAGGCTTTTGTTCTGAAATATGTGCCGGACAGTGATGTGGAACAAGCAGTGACTTGGAAAGCATCATAAATCAATACAGTACGGAGTTTTAATTGTGGATTATTACTATTATTTACTAATTACCACACGTTTCTGAACCTTTCTCTGTCTAAAATAAATATAAATGATATTTATCATGAAGTTAAATGGCCATTAAAAGGCAAACTCTATGCAGAAAGAAAGGGCTGACAGCAGCAGCAGAAACACAGCTGACAGGTAGCCGACAGGCTCCCGGGACGCAGCTAACTCGCGTCTAGTGTGAACACCC
>CAKAKR010038941.1:0-49109 GCA_916700685.1 Adelosebastes latens
ATTCTCGTAATATTACGACTTTTTTTCTCATAAAGTTATGACTTTATTCTCGTTATATTACGACTTTTTTTCATGTAAAGTTATGACTTTATTCTCGTTATATTACGACTTTTTTTCTCGTAAAGTTATGACTTTATTCTGGTAATATTACGACTTTTTTTCTCGTAGAGTTATGACTTTATTCTGGTAATATTACGACTTTTTTTCTCGTAGAGTTATGACTTTATTCTGGTAATATTATGACTTTTTCTCGTAAAGTTATGACTTTATTCTGGTAATATGACTTTTTCTCGTAAAGTTATGACTTTATTTTCGTTATATTATGACTTTTTTTCTCGTAAAGTTATGACTTTATTCTCGTAATATCAAGACTTTTTTCTCTTAAAGTTGTGACTTTATTCTGGTAATATTACGACTTTTTTTCTCGTAAAGTTATGACTTTATTCTGGTAATATTACGACTTTTTTTTTATCGTAAAGTTATGACTTTATTCTGGTAATATTACGACTTTTTTTCTCGTAAAGTTATGACTTTATTTTCATTATATTACGACTTTTTTTCTCGTAAAGTTATGACTTTATTCTTGTAATATCAAGACTTTTTTCTCTTAAAGTTGTGACTTTATTCTGGTAATATTACGACTATTTTTCTCGTAAAGTTATGACTTTATTCTGGTAATATTACGACTTTTTTTCTCGTAAAGTTCTGACTTTATTCTGGTAATATTACGACTTTTTTTCTCGTAAAGTTCTGACTTTATTCTGATAATATTATTACTTTTTTCTCGTAAAATTATGACTTTATTCTGGTAATATGACTTTTTTTCTCGTAAAGTTATGACTTTAGTCCTGAAATCTCAGATTTTTTTCCCCTCAATGTAGCTGCAAATGTTTTTGTGGCTCCAGACAGATTTTTTTTTTTTTTTTATAGTAAAGGTTGCTGACTCCTGCTCTAGAAGAAGTGCATGCTGGACTATGTTTAGGAAGCTGCTGAGGCTGAAGTCTGAGGGCGAAAGGGACCAGCAGAAGCTGCTGCTGCTTTCAATCTAAAGCCGCCTATAATAATAATAACATGGAGCAGATGGCATGCGTCCAACAATATGAGAGGACAAAGGAGACAGTCCAGACGGGCTGGGCAGATTTAAAAGTGCAGGGGGACATATGGAGGGGAGGCATAAACCCTGAAAATTAAAAACATTGTTTGTTAAGACCTTGTTAAGAGCATTAAACTCGCAAAAAACCTGTGAAAGACATGCACTCAGTTGCCAGTTTATGTTATGTAAACAATCTATGTGCAGCAAAAACTAATGCAGTTCAATAAAATACATTTTACCTTAATGTTGGGGACTAAAAAGTGTTCAATATTAAACAAATAAACAACACCTTATTATATAAATACAGATATGATATATGCAATTTAACCATGATACTGTGAAATAATCCTATACAGCTCATTATGAAGTGTTATTTCATCCTGCTTCTTTTCACAATAAGATGGTTTATTGCAGGTAATTTGTATTTAATTCCAGCAGTTTTAATTTAATAATTTTCCAAAGTCTGTCTTTAAATGAACAATGGATTTTCATTATGATGTCTTTCAATTAAGACCAGCTGGGAAGAGACTTTGGTTAGTTTTTGACAGAAATGACGTTTCGAAATAAAAAAAGGACCTGAAAAAAACTGCAAGCAGGACAAAATAACAGTTGATAATAATATTTTAACAGTTTCATGAGTATAGTGCATTTTTTTGTCAATCAATCGTTTGAACCGTTTTAGAAAAATTCATAAATTTCCAAAGTCTGTCTTAAATACACACTGATTTTCATCATGAAGTCTTTGTCTGACCAGCTGGAAAGAGACTTTTGTTAGTTTTTGACAGGAATGATCCTTATGAAATAAAAAAATGCCATGAAATAAACTGAAAAAGCAGAACAAAAAGAACAGTTCATAATATGACCCCAGTTTTAAAATAAAATAATTTACCAGTTTCATGAGTATAGTGCATATTGTAAATCGATCAATTGTTGAAACTGTTTTAGAAAATTTCATGATTTTCTGTCCGTCAATTAAGACCATCTGGGCAGAGACTTTGGTTAGTTTTTGACATAGAAATGACTGTTATGAATTTTAAAAAATTACCTGAAATAAACTGAAAAAGCAGGACAAAAATAACATCATAATAATGAGGCCAGTTTAAAAAAATATTTGGACAGTTTCATGAGTATAGTGAATATTTTGTCAATCAATCAATTGTTGGAACTGTTTTAGAAAGGATTCAACTTTATGGTCATTAAGGCTGCAGTTTGTGTTGTTTCTATAAGTCAGTACACTCATTTTATATCCAAGGTTAAATATTGGAAACAACTCTCAGTATAACACAATATAATTCAACAACAACAGAAACTAAAGCCTCCAAAATGACCACACAGTTGAATCTACACCTCTCCAAAACAGTTTTAACAACACAACACATTTAACTGTTTGTTTTCTTGAAAAAAAAGAAAAGAAAAAAGATGCACTTAAATCTCAAAATACTGTAGTAAACAATGTACTTCTGAGGCCTGCAAAGTTCCTCTTGTGAACACAAAGCTAAGCTTTAATTATGGTTAGAGGCAAGTACTTTGCCAAGGCCTTCGCATGATGTAAAAAAAAAAGAGAAAAAAAAAGAAAAAAAAAGAAAAAAAAAACATCCCCTCATTTTTTTATTCTACATTTAATATGATGAAAACAAGGCCCTGTACAATCCACCTTCGCAGTGAGTACAATAATTATTTTACAATTTGTACACATTAGAACATGGTGCTAGACTGGTTCCACCCGTTCGAAAATGCAGTCGAGAATGAAAAAAAAAAAAAAGTCTTTGAAAGCTGCACCACAAGGAACCTTCCATTCAAAGAGAGGAGATAATTTTTTTGGCCGATCATACAGCAGGCCTGATGTGAAAAATGTGTCATGAGAGACCAAACACCATTGATGGAGCTTTTATGTGTCTTATTCCCCTGATTGATCCGTTAGATAAAAGCATGCTGTGAAGCTCTTGATCTCTCTAACCACTAGTACAGACCTGGCCAAAGTATTGAAAATGGCATTAAATATTTCAGCTATGTGAGGTGCACTTAATTCATATCAGACATTAAAACGACCAGACATATTTTCAACATAAATTAAGCACTCTTCATGTGTTCTCCGGTACTCAAAATGTCTTTTACTGCTGTTGTAAACCAGGTCTGTACCAGTTAACACTTTGTCCTCTTTTTGAAATTTAAAATCCTCTGGGAGGAAAAAGGCCAAGAGTGTCTGTCGACCTGTACAGCCATCAATGTGCCACAAAAAACGAACAGAACACATTGACATCAACATTTAAAACAGGGGAGTGAATTCAAATGTTCTCTTGGTCTCCACGTAGCTGCATGTTTGCTTTAACATGTTTACGCTCGTTCTCGACAGCACGCAGTTAATTGGCAAACAGGCTCACCCAATTCTCTCCAAAGGCCACAAGAAACATGATTTTGTACAAAACTAGATCCCCTCCTTTCATTTCTCTCAGCAGAAGAAATCTAATATTGCTAGAAAACTTCCCCATCTTTTGCATGATTTTCTCTTTTTACACATTTTTATGGAAGAAAAGTTAAGCTTCCCAGTGTTTCCCAGAATCAATGATGAAAGCACTTCCAAGTTCATTCAAACGCATAGCAGTCCACAAAAAACAAGGCTCTCAGTTTCTCTCAACTCGATGTTAGCTTTCATTGAATTCACGTGTTTTATGCTACATAAGTGTACACTTTGCGGTCCTCTGGCGTTCGTGCCAAATATTCCCTCTCAATGAGTCCTTCAATGCGCTTCTTGATGACTACAGGACTAGGGAGGAATCGTGCTCGCAACTGCTGCGTGACCTGTGGAGACACCAAAAACAGTAACTAATCAGTACTTCTTCATCCTATCGTCATCATCGTCACTACTCTCATTTTATCATACTACACTGTCCAATACTGTGGACAAGTTGTGGTCAAAAGAAAGAAAGCGCATAAAGCATTTTTATTAAATTATATACCACCGAATGAGTGCTAACGTTACCTTAATACAAACCATGAACTGTACGCAAATTGTTAAAGGGCGGGTCCATCTGTGTTCTGTCCCGTTTTTTTTTTTTTTTCAAATAATGGAAACGCCTACTCAGACGTTAGCAAAAAGCAGTGACGTAGGTTTCCAAAGTAAGCTAGTCAATAATGTTATGAATAATGTGAACGCTAGCACTAGCTGAGTCAAAGTCAGGTGTGCTAAGTTTGGAAATAACTGAAAGGATAAGTTTGGATTTTTTGAAGTGGGGTTGTAAACACATTTATTTGTTTACTTTGGGGCTATTTTGAGTTTATTTTTTTCATAGGATTTCTTGAATATCAAAGCTAAAAGACGACTAAGGACAAAATGTAAAATGGCTTTTTTGTGAATGGAGTCTGGTCTGGTCTTGAAGACCGTGATATAACTGCTTCAGTCAGCGTTGTAAAGCGGCTGTGTACGGGAGCAGCAGAAAAACGTTTTTTAGCCACCTAAAAAAAAAAAAATCAATATCAGTTTACGTTATATTTAGAATATTTTCACTGCTTTAACTCGCCATCAGACAGCCCTTTCTGATGGTAGACTGAAGCTGTTATATCGCTGTCTTCACACTGACTATAAGGACGTATATATACTGTACATGTAGCAGCGTCATCATGCAGAAAACTACAGAAAACCTAGTTTTTAGAAGGGCTTGGGAAAATAGCATTTTGATACTAAAACATACATACATTGACCAAAATTTGAATGTTCAAATTTGATTGCAGAAGGGACACCATTGTGCTACAGATGGATATAAAAACCTAAAAAATAATGGAACCACCCTTTAATAGTACCGCACTAATTTGCCTACTGCTGTTTTCTGTTCAGACTATGGTAACTACGGTCGGTCATATAGTCATAAAGCTCCGAGGATCCAGCAAAAGTCACCACAATGAGAAAAAAATGCTAATGATGTTGTGCGCTTTTCTGTTTTGAGTTTAATTTTTTTCAACTCAATGTATTCAGGGTGCTCCTATAAAAATGCGAGACTTTCAGCAACGCAAAAGCAGCTTGCAAAATGCTTCACTCTTATTGAAAACAATTACAAAAAGCTGCTAAAACACACCCTGTCTCATCAGGCCCTAACACTTCCTTTTATTGACCATGTGCGATGTTCAATTTCAACTCCAATCAATAACTTGCCCTTGTTTCCTTGCTGAGGACCACTTCTTGTAAATCATAAAGTTCATCACTAAAGGGAAGACAATGTGCAAATGGAAATGTAGGAGCAAATGCAACCATCTCAGCTGACTGACCTCTGCTACTAGAACGTTGTGCTGCATCTTCTTTCTGGACTTCATGATGCGAACGATGGCAGCTTCGATCTCATGCTTCCTGTCGTCGTCCACTTTCTGCCGTGTCTCCTTCCTCTCTGGGTCGGACTCCCCTTGTTTAGCAGCCACTAGGTGGTGCACAACAAAAGGAAAATAAATTAAAAAGACAAGTAGTGGGACTGAAGGCATACATGTTCTTTTCCCAAATAAGTGCTTTAAATAATTGACTGTGATGAGGTGAAAAGTACTATAATAGTACTATAAAGGCAAGGCAGCGCCTTTACCACCTCCAACAGCTGAAGAGATTCAGAGTCTCCCTGAGGATCCTTCAGTCTTTCTACTCTGGAGCTGTAGAGAGCATCCTGACAGGAAGCATCATTGCCTGGTTTGGCAACAGCTCTGCGCAGGATAGGAGGGCTCTGTAGAGAGTAGTGCGTTCGGCCGAACACACTACTGGAACCACACTCCCCTTCCTGCAGGACCTGTACACCAGGATGTGCAGAACCAGAGCCTATAGGATTATGAAGGATCCTCACCACCCAAACAACGGACTGTTCCAGCTGCTGGCAACGGCAAGCGCCTCCGCAGCCACGCTCCCAAAACAGAGAGACTGAGACGGAGTTTCTTTCACCAGGCCATCAGGACTGTGAACTCTGACCTCTCCAGGGTGCCCACCAAGCGACACATGCTGCCCCTCTTATCCACACACGTTCACACACACACACATAGGGCTACACAGAGAATACACACACACACACACACACACTCATTATTATTCTATTCACACACTTATATTCCATATTGTATATAGACCCCTCTCACTGTAAATAATGCCATTGTCCCTACAATTTTTATTACATTTTAAAAATATTTGTATAGTTGATGTTGTTTTGCACAAGCTTGTGAGCACTGCCACTTTGCATTTCACTGCACATCCTGTATGAGTACGTGACAAATTCAAAATAAGACATTATGTTACTGTACGTCTTAAGAGAACATGATTTTGTGTACCTGTCTGGATCTTGACACGGTGAAGCTTGGAGGTAAACTGGTCGTTGACTGTAAACACATGGCCGTTCTCGATCTCCTTGGACTTGGGCTCCTTGGTGAGGACTCTCTGAGTGGGCTTCCCACAGGCCAGAGACTGCAGCGCTCGCACCAGCTCCCTCTCTGGGATGTCCGTCTCCTGCTGGATCTCCTGCAGGGTGGAACGATCACATTCGGGATCATAAAACAATAAGCAAGCAATAAGCTGCTGTTTAAAGGCTATTTGTCTTTCTTGGCACGGCAAATTTTTTTTGTCAAACTAGGGGAACCTATTACTGTTACACTGCGTTGGGCAGTAAGGTATTAAATTGCATACCTCAAAGATGGACTTGTCTCTGTTGTTGAAAAGCATGAGGATGGTCATCTGGAAGGTGGAGACCTGCAGGATGTGCTTCCTGGTGTTGGAGCCGGTAACCTGGGCTCCTCCAACTACTACTTCTGACCCGTCATCCTTTTGACATGTTGGGATGAAAAATCAGAATCTAAAAACGTGATTCAGAATCCCCTTCACCAAGAAATCATGTTTTCTGTTACTGAAAGTCCTCAAAAATGTAGATTTCCTTGTTTCTCAAATAATAAGAGAAAATTATCACAACTCCTTGAAAAAGTGACATGACAGTCTACCAGTTCTAATTACTTGACAGTTTTGCATTCCCAGCATAGACTGTGTATAAGAAGTAGATAGTCACCGACATCACCCATTGGTTTGTGAACTATGGTTTTGAAGCCTTGAGTTTGGCATTTTGGTCGTCGCCATCTTGTTTTTTTGCAATCAGAAGTGACACAAGAGGGTGGAGCTAAGTACAACTGAACACTGAATAAGACATTTTTAGGCGACCAAAATGTTACAATTAACTTTCATGAACTGAAACCACATTGTGAAAGGGTTAAAGTTGTAAGACGAAAAAGCAGACAACTCCGAAACCGGACAACGCCGTGGTAGCGACCTGTCAATCACAAGGTAGCCACGCCCTAAAGCATACCCTGCTAAATAGTCTATTTGATTCTAAATGGGACCATAATTTACTAAATGAACATCATGCTGTATTGAAGAAGACTTGAAACTAGCGATTGAGACCATAAACTCATGTTTACAATGTTTACTGAGGTAATAAATCAAGTGAGAAGTAGGGTCATTTTCTCATAGACTTCTATACAATCAGACTTCTTTTTGCAGCCAGAGGAGTCGCCCCCTGCTGGCTATTAGAAAGAATGCAAGTTTAAGGCACTTTCGCATTGGCTTCACTTTTCAGACGCGGAGGTTGCCCACTGATTCTCAGTAAAATAACGGAGTTGTTTTTACAATTATTAATCACATCAACACAGTGTCCATTACTCTGTGTTTACTTCGATGTTACAAGGTGTTTTTTGCAATACATTTAAAAAGTATTATACTTTGAAAATAAAAAAACACTTACTTATTAGAATAAAACATTATCAGACCTCTGAAAATTGGCAACAAAACTTTGGAAAACTGAAACGGCACTATAGACGATGCATGGCGAACTAAGTCACCTTGTTATTTCAACTGTACATTCACATGACACTATAGATTTAAATCTTTTGTTTGTAAAAGTTTGTAAATCATTGCAACACAAACTGTGCCATCAAAAAATAATTGAAAATCTGTTGTATGGTATAATGACAACATACAGTATTTTTGAAATCTTGCTGATGTTACATTTTAAGGTGGCGTGTACCTTTTTGATGGGACCGTAGAAGGTGGCGTTTAGATCTGCAGAGCCCATATGGTGCTGCAGTGTGAGTTGTCTTCCGCTGTGCTTACCAAGATAAAACCTACAAGCAGAGGGGAGTCACTCCAGGTTAACATCTAAAAATAGTCAATGTAGCATAATTAATCCAATCTTATGTGTTAGTAGGAATAGATACAAGCTTATATCATCAAGAATAGGTCAGAAACTGAAAAAGGTTGTTACTCTGGTCATTTCCAATTGTAACAAAACATAATGTGACTTAGCAAGACTTCCTTTTGGATCACACACAAACTAAATTAAACCATTCACACATACTGTATAAACTATACACTCCTGGTGATACTGAACTGACCTTCTAAAGACTTCAAACGCATGTCGCGGTGAAGGGGGGATGTTGCACTTGGGTGTTGCTGATTGTGTTGGCCAGTATCCCGTAGTCAGGACTCTCACAGTGAGATCAACTCCTCCGAGTGACACCTGAAGTTAGAAAAAACAAAAGACGCACAATAAGGTTTCAGTCTTCACTGATGTAAATACACACTGCAGCTCACTGCTATTGTAGACTGATTTTTATTGGTGCAATTAGGTTAGAAACAGATAAAAAAAAAGACTTAACTTAATTAGACAAAAAGTAACTAGAGGGCCATTGACACAAACTAGGTACATGTGCTGTTTATCTGAAACGGTTCACTGTGTGTGTTCACTAATCGATTAGTTGTCAACTATTAAATTAATCACCAAATATTTTGATAATCAATTAACATGTTTGAGTAATATTTAAAAAAAAAAAGTCAAAATTCTCTGATTCCAGCTTCTTAAATATGAATATTTTCTGGTTTCTTTACTCCTCTATGACAGTAAACTGAATATCTTTGAGTTGTGGACAAAACAGGACATTTCAGGATGTCATCTTGGGCTTTGGGAAACACTGATCGATATTTTTCACAATTTTCTGACATTTTATAGACCAAACAACTAAACGATTAAAAGAGAAATTAATTGACAGATACTGTATATCGACATTGAAAATAATAGAATAAATTAGAAAGAATAGGTTCAAAGGACCTTTTAGCTATAGACTACTAAGCAAAAACGTGCAAATAATTACTGTATACTCCACAGGTAATTCACTAAGTTAATTTCCAACATGAATCACACTGACAATCCGATACAGTGACAGACACTCTGGTGACAAAAAGCCATGTGACAGCACATCACAAGCCAGTAATTAGCACCGTGTATTCCCAGGATATGGATAGTTAGATGCATAATTGTTTTTATGTAACTGAGCAACGCAGCCATGCACTGATTACAGATAGCAAATGGGCTCATTATTTCTGACAGAATGAGTTGTGGCGTGCAGCGTCTCCTCCTCACCCCGGTTGTCTGTAGATGTTGTCTAAACTCATCCATGGTGGTGTTGGAGATGCTCATATCCCGGAACATGCCCTCCAGTTTAGAGGTGAACTGACAGCCGCACTCGGTCTAGGAAATGAAGACCATAAGAGGGATCACATTTAGTTTATCAAAAGCTGTTAAAGGTAAATCAACACTCACATGGCGGCAAGCAAATCTTTGTAACAGCGGCAAGTGGACACAGCCTGCTTACTGTGTGTTTCCTCTATCTAAACTTTGTAGTGTACATATGCATTGAATAAAGCTCCTTTTTAGCATTAGCTGCCTCCCAGTAAATTTCTAGATATCCAGTTCTCATCTAGATGCGGAAGGTTTTTCATTCAGCCAAAATCTCATTATTTTATTCCAAAGAACATAACATAGTTATATCACACTCCTTCTCACCTTGAGCTTTGAGATCATATTCTTCTCAGAGTCGTCAGAGACGCTCTTGTTGGTGAGCAGCCTGCGGGCGAGGTGCTGCTTGTAGTACCTCTCAAACACGTCCTTCTCCTGCATGAAGCGGAACAGCACCATGGCCTTGTCCAGTATGGACTCCACCTCCTGCTCTGTCAACTGGACAAAAAACAATATGATGCAGGTTACATAGGATGGTCATAAACAGAGCCTGGACTCCCTATTGCCCTTGATACACATCAAGCTACTCCAACAGGTTTCACATTACAAATGATTAGGATATTTCCTAGGGTTAGACCCGAATATTCAACTATTCGGTTATTTATTCGTTAGGTAGGTATTCGGTTTTCAATTTTGGTATTGGGATATTTGTTGTTGTTGTTGTTTTTTTAACCCCTCAGGATTACAAACATGCATAAAACACACCAAACCTTTTGGAAAGTGCTTCTTATTCAATAACAAATAACAATACAAACAACAATACTGTAGAACAGAATGCCTCTTAATAAACTGAATGACACGTATTACAGGGCTATGCCGTCCAACTCAGCCTAGAACGGAGAAATGTCTGGCGGAGTCCTTCCTAAGTCATGTCAGCCAAGAGCCCTTGTCGCCGTTGCTTATGTTGGAGCCAAACACATGCGGGGCTCGGGCCAAAAGGGTTGAGAGGAAGCCTCCGCAGGCTGCATTACACACGCACTTATAGCCGGGATCTGTGGTGCGTATATGCGTGGAGACAGCAGCCTCAAAACGCCGCCATTTAGGGGGAGAGGTCCCATAAGACGCTGAGCGCAGACAGAGGCGTGTGTGCACACGAGGCGTAAAAACAGCACTCATGGACTCATCATGACACGTTTTTCGAAAAAGCATGTAAGCCCCAATATTCACTACTTATATAACATAAATAATATAAGCAATAATAGCATTGCTTGTTTGGGTGATAAAATCTAAATGTTTTATGTTCCATTGTGATGTCAAACGTGAATAAGCAGGCCAGTAACATCTGTGGCGTCTCCTAAAATAAGAGTATATGTCCATTAGAGGGCTCACCCCTTTTACTCCTTTCTTCAGTTTGTCATCAATGAAGAGTGAGAGGTATTCAGGCGAGCGAGAGTTGAGGTTAAGGAAGTACTCAAAGTCGCCCGCAATAGTTTGCTTGAAGAGCCGGTCATTATTGAAGGACTCCAGGAGGAAACGGTCAAAACGTGACTTCAGGTCCAGCAAACCCTGCAGGAAAGGAGACAGGGATCATTAGGAATAATACAGCAGCAGGTTACATTAGCAGCAGCTTAACACAGCAGTTACAGCTCCAACTGCAGCTACAGCAGAGGAAAGTTGGTCTCATCAACAAAGAGTCGGGCTGCTGTCGGTTAGACGAGAGTAAGAACAGGAACGTAGGAGTGGAACCAGGGTTTACGTTAGCCAGCATACTGTATGCCGTCTTTTTGCTGGTATCACGTGTAGTTGTCCAACAGATTAAACTGTCCAACATGTCTGTTGGGAAATATGCCAAATAATAAATTAATTCATAGCATATTAAATAGCCTAATATTGTGTGACCTATGTTTCCAATACAACTTAAATATAAACTTATATTATACAAAAGTTAACATGCCTCCGCTGCGATTCTAATCCAATACACTTTTTGTCAAATTCAACAAATATCTGCTCACAGTCTGTTGGCTGTCCGTTCTGTGTGTGATAAAAGAGAAAATCTTCATACACAGCCAGCTGACTGACTTGTCTGGGAAACAGACAACGTGGCTCGGGCCAAGTCACTAGGTACCAAATGTCGTTTTTCGAATGAAGCTTTGAATGTCTGTTGTCTTTTTTTGACCACAGTGAAAATGTTGTTTTTGAAAGGTTAAACGCCAACAAATATGGATTTGAATTTCAATACATTTTGACTTTTGGATTAAGGACTGAGACAATTACAGTGACAAGGAGTGCCGCAGCACAAGTGTCTGTGTGTCTTTGAGACAAACAGAGAGACAGAAAGAGGGGAAGAAAAGGTGGACTATTGCACGCAATGTTTTGGCAAGATATTAAGAATAATAATTTCAATGTCAAAGTTATGAATGAAGCTTCAAACTATTCGGCAGCCCTACGAGCCACACAACACTATTTTGAATTTGATAAATGCGGAAATCGGATCAACCAGCCTATTATTGTATTTTTTTAATGCCGCTTCATCATTTAACTTATTTTCAAGTTATGTCAAATGTAGGCTATTATATGGCTATATTAAACATATGTCTGGTAGTTGTTTATATAGCCGTAATTCTTGAATATTAAAGGACATATTCGCAGTCAAAAAAAAAAAGTCTAGCGTAAACCCTGGATGGCATTGCAAACAGACTGTTTCACACCAGAGCTTTAAAAAGATGAACATAACGAGACATTAAAAAAGAATGCCTTCTCTCTGGTGACCTGAATGACCTCACGTGTTATTCAGTACAGTGCAACAACACAGTGTGGTTGAGGGCAGAGACCATCATGGCTTGTGGCCACAAGTGCAGGGGGTCACAACAGTTATGCTCTGCCGGGAGGCTATGGAAGTACATTATGGTCGAGGCTTGGCACGCAATGGTTGCAGTGCTAAAGCGTGCAGAGCCAGTAGAAATTACTCCATGAGCTCTAACAAGGTTAGATCTCTCTCATCCACCTAAAATATGTGCAGTTAGAAGGTCATAGTGTGCTTCAACAGAGACTGCCTACTACTGTTGCAGCAGCAAATTAATTGAACATTTTACAACATGCTCCTGCAGATTCACAAGAATGAGCGATAACATCCCTGCACTCTACTACAGATGCCACAAGAACTGATACTTCGGTACCAAGTCGATTCCAAAATTTTGAAAACCTGACGGTACTCGTTTTTCTACAGTACCACAGGTACCGTCAGGGCTCAAGACTAATGGCGTCCCGGGGATGATAGAAAATGTGTTTGGGACACAGTTTTTTTTCTCTGATAATGCTGCATTGCAAACAACAAATCCTCGTTGAAATCGGCAGGACGAGAGCTAGTTAACGTTAGCCGTTAGCTCCCTGCAGGACTGTGCTGCTTACCGGCTGCTAACGGCTAAAGTTAACTGTCTCCTGATGCCCCGTTGTCTTACCTGGATGTAGTCTACAGGGTTCTTTCCCTCTCCCTCCTCTGACACGAGGGCCTTTCCTTGTTCCCGCAGGTATGAGCTCATGCACTCACACATGGTCTTCAGCCCGTTGGGAACCCTGCTGAACAGCTTGTACATGCACGCCAAATCTGTGATGGATATGCACGAATACACAAACAAGCACACATGTTTAGAAATCTATTTCTACCAACTGAAAAGCACTGAGAAGCTGAGATCTGCTGAGGAGGAGGCTTATTTGTGCAGAGTGAAATAAAATACCTCTGAGCGTACTGATGATGTGAGAATATTTTCTGAAGGCTGAAGCTAGAGTACTACAGTCCCAGTTTAATCTAGATCTAATCATCAAAATTACATTCCTCATATTTGTGACATGAGCAAGGGGAACACTGTGATTAAATTACTGATCCAGTAAACTATACATCTCTTGCAAGTGACAGTCACAGTTTATTTAAAGAGCATTGGGGATTTCTGGAGTGAGGCATGAAATTTAACTGTGTAATTAAGTAAATTTAAATAAACAACCAACTACAAATGCTAAAGACATGAAGCTAAGCAGCACAGGACTGACTGCAGCACCCTTACCGTCTGTCTTGCCGTTTTTGAGCATGTGGACGAGGCCAGAGTTCTCCATCTCTACGATCGTCTTCATGTGTTTGGAGATGAGCTCCCGTTCCACCACCTTGACAATCGGCTCTTCTGTGGATTTATCCAGGCAGTGCATCACTCGCTCAATCTCCTCATTGATTCTGGCCTCCACCTTCTTTATGTACACACTGGCACTGTTTTCTGCAAGGAACTTTTGGCTCTCCATCTGAGTGAAAACAAGAAACACTTGTAAGCTGGAAAAGACAAAAGATTCCCAAACTCCTTTCCATTTTTTGTATTTTTTTCACAATTTAGTTATCTGGCCTATAGTACATACTGCTATATATATAAGTTGTGTTGTTAATCCTTTCAATGATGTTTCGAGAATCATCTGTATTTACACTGTATTTTATTTATATGGACCCCATAAAGGGAAGATGTGGCCAAGATAATTGGAATCCAAATAAGAGATAAAACAATGAACAGTCAGGGAAATGATGTTCTCCCACACACCTGGAAAAACTCTGCAGACATTTCTAGGAACGGAGCCTCAAAGTCTTCTTCATAAACAGATCTCCCTTCAAGGCCGAGGATCATTAACATTTGGCAGGCATTTCTAATGGCCCCCCTGGTGGAGAGGAGAAGCAGACCAAATGTTGAAGGCACAATCAGTCATGAAAAAGAAAGTAATTGCTATGTACAGAAAAAAACATTTCTGGATGCTAATTTCACACTTACTATGGCTGCCAAATAACTTTTGATTATTCGGTCATCAAAAAACAAACACACAAACAGCGCAGGCTCAGAAAATTCAATGTTTTATACGCCAGGGGCTGTTTCAGTGAACAGTAAGTAGCAAATGTACTTGACAGCTCTTTTATTGTTTATGCCAAATACATGCACCCTGTGATGATTTAACATTTCCCTTCATTTTTTTCACCCCAATTTATGTACAACTGAAATTAAAATGAACTTGTCAACATCAGTTAATTAGGTTGTCATGCAATCGATCCTGTCTGTGAGTCCTACCTGTCCACCACCTCCCCTTTCCTCTCGCGTGCGATCATGTCCAGCAGGGTCTGTCGGAGGTGGTCTCTGATGCAGCCATAACGAACCACTTGATCCCTAAAGATGATGAGACCCAGGTTGTAGACATTCTCTACGTTGTTCTGCTGTACGTACACCCGATCCTGTGAGACAAACACACAAAAAGGACAACAATGAATACACGCATCTTCCCCTCAACATCTGTTATGAGGTTAAATGTGTTTCTTTGTCATCCTTTAAAGTGTGTTTAAGCTCAAGTGTTGTTTAACTGAATACAAACACTGAATAGATACACATTAAAACAGTTTCAGGTTGATTTTCAAATACATACAAATATAAACAAAGTAATGAAACGGACAGTTTCACTATTTACTGCCTTTCTTTCTGCCTTTTTCCCTTTCATGGGGATCCTCGCTTGCTCACTCGTTAGCAGCATGAAGGGAAGCGGGCAGTGGTCTGCATTTGCTGCTGGCGCTGCATTGCTGCAGAGCCGGTTGAGGACCGGCAAAGTTTCACTTTGAGGGCATTACGTGACTAGGCATTATATCAATTCACTTGACGAGGGCGGCTTCAACCACAGGTGCCTTTCCCATCATTAAGAGAAAATGACTTCCCTTTCCCTGTCATGTGCACGCAGCGCAGGTATCCAGCCAGAAAGCAGACGGTCCGCGAGGAAAAGTATCAGGGCAGTAATTAAAAAACTTAACAAATATTCAATTAATGTAAGTCTAATGTAGTGGGGGTTTTTTTTAAGATTATTTTTGGGGCTTTTTGCCTTTTACCTGATAGTGACAGTGATAGTTGTGAAAGGGGGAGAGAGTGGGGATGACATGCAGCAAAGGGCCGTGGGTCAGATTCAAACCTCGGGCTGCTGTGGTAAGGATTCAGCCTTGGTACATTGGGCAGGGGAGCCCCAGTCTAACATAGTTTTAAAATGTTTTTCTATATGTTGTCATGTATGAAAAGACCCAAAATAAACACTGTAAGTGGACTACTTGATTACTATAAGCTCATTAATTAAAACAGCATTTGTATAGGAATGATTCTGTCCCAAGCTTTTTGATCACTATAAGCGATTTCCACTATATATGCAAATATGACCATAGTGTATTTCCACACAATTTCTGGCACTGACAGCAATCCTTCTACATAAAGGTGAATCATGTCACAGTCACAGGCTGTCATTTTTCATATCAGAATCAGAAGCCATTATGCTAATGTTACAATTGCTGATACAATCAAAAAAGTTTAATTTTACCGTGGTAATCACAGTAGTTAAGAGTACTAACCAATACTTCAGTATGTTATAGAATGAAGTCAAATAGTATTCCATATATGTGTTGCTTTTATTGTTGTAGCTCAGCCAATAAATGTTTCACTACTTTGAATCTACATGTACCTGAATCGGAACCACTGTGACAGAAGACAATTTTTCTTTAGTCAGAGCAACCATGAATAAGAAGCAAGGCTGGACCCGATTATTTGACTATTCGATTATTTGTTCGTTGGGTAGGTATTCGGTTTTCAATTTTGGGACTCGGATATTAATTTTGTTTTTGTTTTTATCCTCTTGGGATTACAAACATTCATAAAACACTTCAAACCTTTTGGAAAATGCTTCTTATTCAATAACAAATACCAATACAAACAACACTACTGTAGAATAACAGAAAACAAATGAATGTGGAATTAAAAATGAATGCCTTTAATTAAACCTAAAGACACGTGTTGCAGCGCTATGCCGTCATCTCAGCCGAGAACGGAGAAATATCTGCTGAGTCCTCCCGAGTCATGTCATGGAGACGAGCCAAGCCAGAGCCCTCGTCACCACTGCTTTTGTCGGTGTGCAACCCAGGCAAGGCTCGGTCGGAAAGGGCTGAGAGGAAGCCGCTTTAGGCTGCATCACGCACGGGCTTGCAGCCGGGCACTGCCGTTTAGGGGAGAGGGCCGGCAACGTGACTTTGAGGTCTACACTCACACACACACAGAGGGATGAGGAGTGGAGACCAAGTAAAGGCGTAAAAACAGCACTCGAGGACTCATCATGATAAAATTGTGTCACGAAAAAACATAAGTGGGGGACGCCTCCGAGTGTGTGACAGGGGAATTGTGCTGCCTGCTTTAATGAGTCTGTGCTGCCTACTAACCAAGAGATTAAAGCGCTCCTCTGGTCACTGCTGTCCCCCCCACCCCGGTCGAACTAATGACCAGTATTTAGTTTTATAAGTCTGTTGTATTCTCTGATGTGTGCTGTTGTTAAGCTGTGTAAAATGTGTTCAATGAGAAACATCAGCTACTCACCATATACATCAGGATGTCTCTGATCATCACCATAGCTGTTTGATGGTCATTCCAGGCTTGATTTAGGGTTTGAAGGAAGTTATTGTTTAGGGAGTTGAGGACATCTTCTCGTACCTTTAGGGGAGACAAACACACATGCATGAGGTGGGTATACTACATCAAGTTCTTCAGTGTGTTAGTGACGACACAATGCCTGACCAAGGGCAAAAAACGTGTTCTTGTTCAAGAGGAAAAAAAGCTCCTGCATCAAGCCGACACTTACTTTTGTGATTTTTTGTTCATGCAGTCTTTTAATGGGACCTTTGCTGTTTCTTTCATACCTTTTCTCTACTAGTCAGGCATACAATAGCTTGATAACAGTCACACTGCAGTGTGACTCAGCATTGTAAACGTCTCTGTAGAGTAAGATTCTTAAGGGCACACTGACCTCCCCCCTTTTCTCCTTCTAGAGAGAGATGATGAATTATCACCTCTGCCCTACTAATACACAAGATCCACCCTCACAGACCCACTAACATCTTCTTATTCACAGCCAGATCTAATGTTGAAGAGCAAGATAGAAGATAAGCCATAAATCTGCCTTTAAATCAAAGACTCATGCACATTCATCACTTACTTATAAAAGTAATTATGAGGTTACTATTGTGGCTTGGTGCTGTTAAGATGAAGTTTATGTTCATCTGTTCTGTTAATTTCTAATGCTGCTGCTTCCATCATAATAAACATATGATACGATATAACAGCAATACACATATATTAACAATATTAATGTATTGTTCAATGAATGCTATTTAAACATTACACTGTATATTAGCGTACAGTCTCTGCAGTCTTAATGCATAATGGATTATTTTCTCTGTACATTGCACATATACTTAATACTTCATACTGTGAACTTTTGCACTTTCAAGCACAAAATTGTATATCTGTTAAAAACAGATATTGTACATATTTTTTTACAATATTTAAAAAAAAAATGTCTATGTTATCTTTATGTTTCTTGACTTTTGCAGTATTTGCTTTTTATCTTTTTTATTTTCTCTTACTATGCTTATTGTTATGCAACAAAACACCAAGGCAAGTTACTTGGATATGAAAACTTACTTGGCTTTGGATTCTGATATTAATAATGAAATTATATTTAGAAAGATGTGAGACTGTAAATCACTGAAGTCGAAACAAGAGTGTGATTTCATCCTCTGGCTTCTAGATATTAGATATTAGTGAGCGTGAATCAATCAAACTTTATTTATATAGCACCTTTCGAACAAATCAAATGCACTTCAAAGTGCTTTAAAAGCGATAGGCAATTGACAAATGTTATAATGATCAACAGTTACTCAAAGTAGTAAAATGTTGATAAAACAAAATATGAGTAAAATAGATATGAGAATATTATAAAAATAGTATGAATAATAAAACCACAAAAATTATAAAAGCCAGACTAAATAGATGAGTTTTTAGTTTAAGTTTAAAAATATCAATATTTTCAGCTCCTCTTAGATCCTCTGGAAGGCTGTTCCAGCGACTTGGAGCGTAACGGCTGAAAGCAGCATCGCCAAATATTTTTGTTTTGCTTCGGGGAACAGCTAAAAGAGAAGAACCAGAGGATTGGAGTGGATCTTCCTGGTTCATAAACCAAAAGCATTTCTGAGAGGAAGTCTGGTGCATGGCCATGCAGTGCCTTATAAACTAATAAAATAATTTTAAAATCAATACAAAAACTATAAGGTAACCAGTGTAAAGACTTTAAAATAGGCGTAATGTGTGCTCTTCTTTTGGTCTTTGTCAGCACTCATTCATTGTGTATACGAGAAAATTGTGTATACGGCCGTTGCAATGTTTTTTGGTGTCACAGGGGGAACATTAGAAGAAGCTAAATTAAGCCTGAATGCCAGAAGTTTTGCAGAAAAAAAGGCTTCATATTTTTAGTGAAAAGGTGGCCATGGATGAACTGACATGCATGAAGGTGTGCAGGATTTTAAGCTCCTCTTCAGCCTAGATGAAATTATAGGAATTGTATTTGACACCTCTTTTATGTTGGCTTCAAATTGCACCTGCTGTTCTGGCTGCCTGGTCAGTGCACAGCAGTAAATTGAGCTGAGGGTGTAAACTCAAACAGTGTCATTGTCCAAAGAAATGTTTCATCTCCAAATCCTTCTGTCAGTAATTCTTAATGCCAGCAATTATTAGGCCTAATATAATCTATTTAACCAAACTGAGAAGTAGAGAGACTGTCGCATAGGAAGAGGCTTACAATATATCTTTAAAGGGACAGTTTGGGTGTTTTGAAGTGGCGTTGTATGAGGTACTTATCCATAGTCCGTGTTTTACCTACAGTAGATGACGGTCGGCACGCCCCCATATTATAATATATAGATATATTTAGAATATTTTCACCATGCCTTTAACCCTTTCTGACGGGAAACTGAAGCCATTGTATCCATCTATGCTCTCGCCAAAGCCACCAGACTCCATTGAAAAAAACCCAGTAATTTTACCTCGCAGAACAAGGTGGTTGCTGGTCTATCCCTGCCTCGATCGGTTAGTTTGTGTTATTGTGTGACTTTGGTTACCCCCCTGTTCTGCGAGGTAAAATTACAGTTTTTTTCCCCAATGGAATCTGGTGGCTTTGGCGAGAGCATAGACGGATACAATGGCTTCAGTTCTCCATCGGAAAGGGCTGTCTGACGGCAAGGTAAGGCCGTGAAAATATTAGAAATATAGCGTACAGTAAAAAGATATAAATTTTTTAGGTGGGCCTTGCTTTTAGGTAGCTAAAATATGTTTTGCTGCCAGCCCCGTCCACAGCAGTACATTACTTTGTTCCTGTGTTGGTACTCCCCATCGGAAACATAGACTGTATAGCTGTCTTATAGCAAGGTAAAAAAGCAAACATTCTAAATATAGCGTACACTTAAACTGATATTGATTTTTTTTAGGCGGCTAAAATAAAAAGTTTTGCCGCTAGCCCCGTCCACAGCACTATATTGCTTTGCTCGCGGGCTGGTACTCTTGTCTGTTTCTCCAAACTGGGGGCGTGCCGACCGTCATCTACTGTAGGTAATACACTGACTATGGATAGGTACCTCACACAACCCCACTTCAAAACACCCAAATTATCCCTTTAAGATCTAACAGTTGAGATGCAAAAAAATCATCATCTTGGAGTTGTTTTCAATACTTCATTCTGGTTGAAGTGTCCGAGGATAAGTCTGTAGTTTTTTAGGCTGCGTGCAAACCATTACTACTGTCTTTCTTCGAAAATGATAACTGGATCATCATTAGATAATAAAAACACACTCAGATGTCTGCTCTCTCGTCTTTGAACTGCCACGTGTTGACATTCCCTGACTGCTAATTTACTAAACCTGCCAAGTTGAGAATGTACATTTAATTAAGCTGTAAAACCACCTGGCTGCTATTCAACAGCAGGCTGCTGAAATATTGCTCACTGGGTGTCTGCACACTGTACGCTGCAGAGAAGCACTCACTGCAGATATCACGGCCAAACCTAATTTGTTACTAATTATATGCAACAAAGAACAAGTGACAGCTTGTGAAAAATATTCACTGATGAGTTTTCAAACTTATCAGCAGGAATTTGAAAACACATCTTAGTTACAGGATCAGCAATGGATTGCCGTCCCTGGTGCAATTCTTTTTAAAGACTGCTCAGAATAATCCACTTCACTAGCATTTCACATGTCTACCATTTCACTTTCAATGGATTTCTCCAGGCAAATAAATCAACTAAATGTACAGTTTGAGACAGTTGTGCTCTGTCAAGGCGCCATACTGGTGCACTTGTAACACACAAGGCAAAACCTGTTTCATGAAAGGCTAGCAGACAGATGACCAGCCTTGTGCAGCTGAAAACCCAGAACAAAATTACAACTCAAGGACCCTCGTATCCACAAACATGGGCACTTCCTAGCCAGTCACAGAAATGGGGAATCCGACAAAAGGAGGTCTGAGTGATCCTTAAAGAGATTTACAAATCTCCCATTACACAAGACAAGAGTAATAACCTCTGAAATTGTATTCCCTAGCTTTCTAACTCCATTTAATACTTAATCACCCTCACAAGGCTGCTCATAAATGGAAACAGCTCATGTTTTTTGGTATTACCTTTGTTGTGCAAGGACAACACACAGGCTAATCAGTAATATGAATCTTAATATGAAGCCTATGACAGATTTTGTTCAGCATCAAGTAGGCTACTGAAAAGAGGCTGTCCATCATCTTAAAGGGATAGTTTGGGTGTTTTGAAGTGGGGTTGTATGAGGCACTTATCCATAGTCAGTGTATTAACTACAGTAGATGACGGTCGGCACGCCCCCAGCTTTGGTGAATCCGAACTAATCAAAGTCACACAAACAAACTAACCAATCAAGGCAGCGGGAGACCACCAACTTCTGTGTTCTGAGAGGTAAAATTACTGTTTTTTTTCTCAATGGAGTCTGGTTGCTTAGGCGAGAGCATAGATAACGGTTTCAGTTCCCTGTCGGAAACATAGACTGTACAGCTGTCTCACGAAGGGAAACTGACAAAAATATTCCAAATATAGCGTACACTTAAACTGATATAATTTTTTTTAGATGGGCCTTTCTTTTAGGTGGCTAAAATACATTTTGCAGCCCGCCCCGTCCACAGCAGTACATTGCTTGTTTCTCCAAACTGGGGGCGTACCGACCGTCATCTACTGTAGGTAATACACTGATTATGGATAAGTACCTCATGCAACCCCACTTCAAAACACCCAAACTGTCCCTTTAAATTCAGCTCCACGATTAATATTTTACTTTACCTATTATTGTAGTAACTACCCACATGTCAAATCTCTTTGTACTTCAAACTGTTAGCTTTCAGCATTTCTAAATCAAAATCTAGTCTTAGATTTCCACAAGCATATCTTACATTAATGACAAGTATGTACCGATAATTATCTATTACACACTTGAGTGAAATAGCAGTCAAATATACTTTAAACATAACAAAAAATAGGTGCGGCATAAAGCATGTTTCAATTCATTCTGCCATCAATGTGTCATCACTTGACTTGAAGTGTCAGGCAAATTAACCAAGCTTAAGAGGTGCACCTCTCTGTGTGTTATAATTTCCTTTGATAGAGTAAAGTAGCACATTTGCTCGCTGAAATGGCAGCGGTTTAAGGGAGTTTAAAGAATTACTAATGTGTTTACTTACAACAGGAGTAATTACCTTGTCTGTATAATCTCAAAATCTAAAATATAATCATGTCTAATGTTTTTCAAATGCCTGCAATCTGTGTTATTCTTACTTTGTTGATAAGGTGTTCGGTGACGACCTCCCGCAGGCCTGTGTACAGCTTCTCTCCGTGTTTGTGGAGCACCATTGTGTAGGCGTTCCTGTACAGTTCCTCAAAGCTCAGGCCGCTGTTGTTCTTCCTCTGAATCTCCTGGATGGCATTCTTCAGAAGGTCCCAGATGTTGTTGACGTACTTTTCATCCATCGTCATCTGCAAAAGGCCAGTAATGGTTTGAATAAGATGACTCACATTCAATGATTAGTTGTATCAACACTTTGAGTAAGGAACTTGTTCCTAAATAAAGCCTCACAATGCAGATAGACTCCCACCTTTGTGTAGTTTAGTTGTAGATGTAACATTAAAAGGGATATATGCTAGGGGTGGGAAAAAAAATCGATACGGCATAGTATCACGATATTTTGCATGGCAATAAATATTATATTGATACACGGACGTCAAGTATTGATCTTTTATGATATAAACTATTAACCTCTTAACAATCCGACAGCTACTATTCTGTCTTTCAGAGGTTGTAGCAGGCTCAGTCTTAAAGCTAGTGTGAATATACTGGTATCATATGAAACTAGAAAACCTAACGAATCATTTGGTACCAACCATGTCATAGCTTTTCAAGAAGAATGCTAAATAACGCTCCAAAGTTACACAAAATTTTGGTGAGGAAAAACTGTCAGGGCCATTTTCAAAGCGGTCCCTTTACCTCTTACTTCAAGATATGTGAATGAAAACCCCTAATATATAACAATATCTATACACTATGAGAAGGGCCTTTCATTATATATGTCAGTCAGTTAGTATCAAATATTTAAGGAACAATTGTGTATGTGCATATACAGTAGGGATGCAACGGGCCGATACTGACTCAAATAGCTGGATCTGATAATGGTGACGATGGGGCCGATTTATTGAATTTAATTTTGTGTTTATATACATTATATACTGGAATTTTAATTCCTTTTTAAGTTTTGACCAGTTTGTTGCTGCATTAAAAAGGTTTACACCTGAATTGTAATTCCTGTTAATTTTGAAGATTTTTTTGCCAAATTGTTGGTGTACGATTCGTTATTTGAATAATAAATAACAATTCAGTAAATTTATATCTGTGTGTTTTATGTTACATTTTGTAATTCAAGTTAAGAAAGCAATGTTTAAGTCACAAAGTGAGGCAGCTTATTAATCAAACACTGGTATCGGATCGGTACTCGGTATCAGCCGATACCCAAAGCTCAGGTATCGCTATCAGTATCTGGACTGAAAAAGTTGTATTGGTGCATCCTTATGTGCATATCTGAGATTACTGAGGACTGGGGTTCTGTATTAGTGTATCCGCTAACCCAAGACATTTCTAAATGTGGCATGAGGCTGTACAGTCCTTATTTGCTACTTACAGTATGCACACTGAAACCTACTGTAACTTTAATTTTTTAAGTTTTATCAAATAGGATTTAAAAACTGGTGGTTGCCAATGAATGAGAAATGCAGGACAGGATTTTTAATTCACCAGCCACTATAGACAGTGTGTGAATAACCTGTAGTTCTGCACAGTACTAACCTGCGGTACATCCTTATAATTACAAATAAGAAGTTCTTGTGGACTTCCTAATAGCCAAAGACATATTGGCCAAAGGAGAAAACGTAATATGTGACACAGCTAGTGAGGAGGAACTGTGTGTGCTCCTCCTCACTCAGCAGACAAGCCCAAACACATGCATGTCAAGATGCTGCTCTACCAGCCAATCTGTCAGGACTGGGCCACATTCAACAGGCTTCACATGGGTCCTAAAAGGTCCTCTCTGTATTAACACAATAAGCTATGTGGCCACTGTCACCTGCACACAACTTGAATTACTCATAGGAGGAGTAACATAACAAGTATCTGGTTGATGCACAGCCAGTCACAATACAGGCTGAAATTTCAATTTAAGCAGAATGAGGTCAGTTATTAAATGAGATGACTTGCAAAACAAAGGGAGTGCCAGGTGGGCGAGGAGAGGAATCACAATGTTAACAATGAAATAACAACAGCAACAAGACTTAGATATCTACTACTGATACAGCACATTAATGCAGAACTAATGTTGTGTTTTTTTTTGCATCCATATACAGATGTAGAAATGCTTGTTGCACACAGTTGGGAGTGCCAGGTGGATGAGGAGAGGAATCACAATGTTAACAATGAAACAACAACAGACACAAGACTTAGATATCTACTACTGATACCAGCACATTAATGCAGAACTAATGTTGGGGTTTTGTGTGTTTTTCTTTGCATCCATATGCAGATGTAGAAATGCTTGTTGCACACAGTTATAGACTTGCACACTTCAAAGTCAGTCAGACACAAATACATCATACATTTGATAAAGAAAAGCCAAAAGCAATCAAAACAACAACAGACAAGACTTTAGATCTACTACTGCTACAGCACATTAATGCAGAACTAATGTTGTGTTTTTTTTTGCATCCATATACAGATGTAGAAACGTTATAATGCTTGTTGCACACAGTTGGGAGTGCCAGGTGGACGAGGAGAGGAATCACAATGTTAACAATGAAACAACAACAGAAACAACACTTTAAATCTACTACTGCTACAGCCATTAATGCAGAACTGTGTTTTTTTGCATCCATATACAGATGTAGAAACATGAATGCTTGTTGCACACAATTATAGGGAATATAGCTGACATTTCTTTGCACTTCAAAGTCAGTCAAATGTAGAGCTGAGACACAAATATGTCATACATTTGATTAAAGAAAGCCAGTCAAAACAACAAGTGTCAAGTATAAGGGTTAGCATCATGCTATGTCGACATCTGCTAGCTAGCTAGCTTGCTTGCTTGGGGAGTTGTGAGGCATTTAAACACAATTAAATTAATAAAACTCACTGAACTGGTAATATAACACAGTAACTATGTAACCAACCGATTAAGAGTGGAGAAGACCGGACTATTTATCTGCTACACTTTGTTTACAGATAGGTATAGTCATATATCTGCAGCTCAGCTGGTTAGCATGTTAGCATGTTAGCATGTTAGCCAGGCAGCCCCAGACCAGACCACGGTGATCGAGTCGCCGCCTGGCCGGCAGACAGAGCGCCTACAGCGGGGAGACTTACAGGAAAGGCCCGTATCCTCATCTTGGTGTCCTTCTTGGTGCCGCCTTTGCTGAGATTGGACATGGTTGCCTCCGTCCTGTGGGGCTCTCTGTATTCACATGAACGTGTTCTCCGGGGAGGGACGGGACTACAGGTTTGTGGAGCAGCCCGACGAGCTTTCACTCGGCCTCGTCGCTCCGCGTCCCGGCACCGAGACTTTATTGTTGACAGCAGCCAAACAGACAACCGAGACTTCTTCACACAGCGATGGCGGACTACCTGCAGTTCTCATTGCGCAGAGCTCACGCACACCAAGCCTCGCGAGACTTGTGAATTTGGAACATTTTTCTCAACTTTACTTGCACCTGTACTTTAGAGTACATTATCACACATATACTGTATATTACAGACAGCTCAGCAGGGAGTATTGATATTATATTCTTCCAATAGTTGTCTATTCTGTACTGTATTACTGGGGGGGATGAGCACAAGGGTGCTGTAATTTATCAATGGTTAATAATTAACAATTGATTTAAGATAAGATAAGATAAGATGAACCTTTATTAATCCCCGGAGGGAAATTCAGGTGTCAAAGCAGCAACATCAGCAAACAGAGTGAAACACAGGAGAGGTAAAGGTATACAAAAATGATAAAAACAATAATAGAGATATAAAAGATACAGAGTGAATGGGTGAACATAGTGTGTGCAGTCCGTCAATAAATAAATGTAGTATGTACAATAAATAAATTTAATATGTACATATGTGCAGTCTATAAAGTGGTATATAGTGTAAAGTGCGCCAGTGGTTAGAGCCCAAGATAGTTGCAGATAGTGCATATTTAAAGTTCTTAAAGTCCTAATAGTTCTCATATGGGGGTCAGCCTTGGTTGTGGAGCCTGATGGCTACCAGCATGAAGGACTGACCCAGGCGCTTATGGAGAAGGGGTGGGATTAAATACTTTTATACTTCTTCTCACTCCTTTTCGAATATGTAAATCAAGGCATCAAGTGTTTAACAATTTATTTTCTTATGCTTTTCATTGTATGTAAACTGACTGTCCACTTGTTGGTATAATCATTTTTAAAAAAAATGTTTTATTCTATATTCTACATGTTCGAAATACATTTTGAAATGAAATGAATGAAATCAATATGATGTTCATGTCCTTTTTGTAAAATAATTAGTGAACTGTTTTTCATAACTTTTTTTTTAAATTATTTGTGAACAAATATAATTAATGAAACATTATTCAAAAGTTTTCTGAATCTGCTCTTTTAGGGCAAACATTTCCAGAAGAATTAAATGTTCAGACAAAGGCAATGTACAGCCTTTTTATGTACTGAAACTGAAAATACACTAAAAGTCCTGCATTTCAATTTTACTCAAATGCAGAAATACTGTCAGAAAAAAATATATATTATAGTATCAAAAGTAAAAAATACTCATGCAAAATGGCCCCTGTCAGTGTTATGTACATGTGCATATTGTAAAGTCAAATAGTTTCTGAATTTTCATTCTACTATTTTATTTTTCAGATAATATGCTGGTGTAAAGTCCACCACTGTGATTTCCTTTGTTTTATTTTAGTTTGTTTTGTTTTATTATGAGTTTTCTTTGTGTTCCAGCTCAATGTGGTGTGATTGGGTTGGTTTGGACTGTGATGTGCTGTCTGAGACTTTGGACCAGCTGGATGAACTCCTCTCCGGCGGCATCTCTTGGCAGATTATTATTATGATTATTATTATTATTATTGTTGTTATATTTTTATTTTTATGATTGTTAGCTTATTATTATTATTATTATTATTATTATTATTATTAATAATAATAATAATAATGTTATATTATTTGATTGTGTGGTGGTACTTTATGTTTGAGAATCACTTGCTTTCAAGGGGATGTACATTGTTAGCTATTCTGCTTTTTGTATTTTAAATATAAGATTAAAGATATAAGAATACAAGTTATGTTGCGACTGCATTATTTGGTGTTATTGGTGCAATATTCACTTGCATAACTCTGCATGCAAAGTATATATACATTTATGTCCCCCTTCTCATATTCATAAATCAAATATCAGCCTACTCCCACAGAGAATTTATAGGTTATTTTACAAACTGGAATACCTTCAATCAGATTTTAATTGGGATGCCACATGTAATGCTTTCAATTAAATAGATTTCAAGTGGGTTAATTTGATTAAATACAGATGTTTATGGAAATAGGCATCATTCTAGGCACAACATCAGTTAATAACACTATGAAGGGACCTGTGTCAAATTCTTAAGTGATGCATCAGTATCAGTATGTGGGATAGGCCAACAGGATCAACAGAAACGCCACTGTGATGACTAAATCAGTGTTGCAGAGCCCTAATGTCACAGTATGGTGATACGACAGTATATGTTGTGCTGTGTGTACTATTAGAGACAGCAATCAAGAAGCCTTTCACCAGATTTATTCCAAGAAAGAAAAAAAAATCTCAAAATGTCATCCATAATGTCCTTGTTCATTACATCTGAAGAAGAACAAGACCACCAGCACTCAGAACTCAACAAAACAAATAATTAACAGATGTCTGGATTTAGTCCTCAGTATAAGCATCATGTCTACATTTCAGATTAATTTGGGCTCTTATTTGTGGTAGAATATCATATGTATCATGGTTTTCTTTCATCTCCTCTGTCTAATAAGCTTGGGGTTGTTCAAAAATGGCATGAAAAAAAAAGAGAACAGGATGCAACCACTTTAAATACATTACAGAATTGAAAAACTTCCCATTGTAATAATGACAGACAATCAAGTAACATTTTCTTTTAAAACTTTGATATTTACAGCAATTATGTTTTTGCCACTTTTGATGATTATGTCACAGGTGATCATTACATCACAGGTGAGAGTCCCGCTGTTCTGTGATGATGATGGGAAATAGACTGGGTTCCTGGATGAGCCACAATTTCAGACCTGGTCATGATTTATCAGAAAAGTTTTATATGAACACAGCCCTCGGACTTCCCTCCAACATTAGAGAACAAAAATAATTGAAGGTATTTTCACTTTGCAGCTTGGCCAGGAAGTAGACAATGTTGGCTTGGCACATTTAGCTCTCTAAAACATCACATAAAGGGACACACTCGGTATAGAAAACTGTCCGACCACGGTCTGGACTCTCAAAAGCATTTCAGGTTTAAAATTTGAATTTTTTTTCAATGGAAACATCGTGACCAAACACTCAAACGCATTTGGAAACGCAGACCTAATAATAATTTAACAAGAGGCATAGGTATTTACATAGGAATCTATGCAACGTCACAGAGGCAGACACTTCATATTGCACATGAAAAAGGCAGGTATGAAACAGTGGTTTAAAAATAATAGAAGTGGGTGAGAGAAAGAGCTTGAGAAAGAGAGAGAGAGAGAGTCTACAAACACCTCTGTGTGCCCTTTAAGAAATGTATCGTAAAAAATATTCAGTCCAAGAGGCAGATCAAACGAGTCCATCCAATCGCGCTGGCTGATGCATATCCCAATGTAGGTATAACACATACATCAAACCACTTTGCTAACCAATTAATCTTCCTCCCTCCCCTTTCAAGAAAAAATGTATATTTAAATCATGTGATTGCAATATTTTTGCTTTCATCTACCTTCATTATCGACTGAAGAAGCTCTAGCAAGATCACTTGAGGTTTGAGTCTGCATCATTTATCAACAAAGACTGGTTATACTAAACATCCCCCTCTTGATCTCAACAGTCCTTTCTCTCTCTTTCTCTCTTATCTGCACACCCACTCGTCCATCCACTCATTTGCTCACTCTCACCCCTCCACACACAGCCTACATACAGTAGTCGTGTCCATTACAGAAGTTCCTCTTCGTGTAACTATTCTGTGGTTACCTTACCCTAACTAACTCTGCAGCATTTCCTATTTTAAACACCGTAAGGTAAAACAGAATATGGCATATTGTAACAAAAAACCCCAATTTATTTTTTACATGAGGCACAATCTGAGAACTCTAATTTTCATTTCCTTTGGGATGCAGCAATATTGAACTGTTGATGCTTTCAGGACATTTATACGATGGCTACATCTCTAGTTCCTTCTTTAAATCTATTTTGGGAAAAAATGCTGTTGTGTCTGCCTAATATCCCCTGGTGGTTATATATATATATATATATATATATATATATATATATATATAAAACCTAAAGAAGTGAACATGACATCTGAGGTCTTCGCACAGGTATTTCACATATACATCTTTTGAGCATCATTCATTCAGCACATTGATACTCAAACTATGTCTATAACAAATATACAACATACATACTAAAACAGACTCTTTATTTCAATTTTCATATATTAAAAGCTCTAAGAAAGGCAGCAAAGATGCGCAATAAGGCAGATCCATATGACACACTCGATGACACACTCCATATAACACGCTCTACTCTGGCACATTTACACTGACAGATGAGATGGATCTTTTAAAGGGCTTCGGTTTGCTCACTCTATCTAAAGTGGTTTATGTAGTAGTAAACTAAAAAGTAAAAGGAAGAGAGAACGGTGCAAGGGAGTAAAATAAACTGAGGTTGTGTTTTAGGTCATGAGTGACCTTTGTTTGAGGTGCACACTTGATGCATGTGTTTTAATGTTTTATGCATGGTGTGGGGTGTTATGGTCAGGGATATGTGACTCATTGATCAGTGATTGTCAATTTGTCCCTTAAAACTTCCCCAAAAATGAGGAAAAGTGAATCATGAGGGTTATAACGCTGTGTAAGTAAATTCTCCCTTGTACAACTTTATGGTATTTTGGAGAGCTGAATACAAAAATCTGTTGTGATGGTTTAAAAATGGACTGCATTCATTTCTTAGCCATGGAGAAATCAGCACTGACGAAGATAAAAGGAATAATACGTGAGGTGTCCATACAGCATGCATTCATAAGCATCAGGTGAGGGACTATGGCAGCTGAGCCATTGAAATCAATATAAGCTATTATGAAACATTTTACAGAAAGTATAGCACTTTATCTCACTGTTACATGAAGTAGTCTTTTTCCATAAGTTTTTTCTCTGTGTGTGTCTAAACAGTATGCGCATGTACATATGTGTGTCGTCAGTGCTTGTGTGTGTGTGTGTGTGTTTTTACAATCTTAATCATCAGGATCAGTACTGTATGAATGAACGTGTGGTTAAAAACTTATTTTTCCAGTGTAGCTGCTGAAAAAGATAAAAGTCACCACCTTCTGCTTTCCTGAACTGGAGACACAAGCAACATGAATCGCTGAACCGGCTCCGCTCGTTTCAAATCACTTGTCTGATTCAATTAGTTTGAAACTTTGTCCATTCTGCATGGCCTCCTAAGCATCTAAGACGTGATTGACAGCAGAGAGATCGCTCCACTCTTCGGTCGCTAAAAAAGGCGTCCTCAGCCTCTTATTGGACCACAGAAAACTTCAAGAACCCGTCAGCAGCCCCGCTGTTGTCACTGACCACTTCCTCCTTCTGCATCGTCAAGGCAACCGTTGAGGCAGTGGTCGTCGCTCCCGAAAGCACCCTGGGACTGCAGCAGCTCGTACTCCTGGTCCAGGAAGTCTAGGCTGTTGTTGCTAGGCAACCCACGGATGGTGAACTTGTGGGACACTTTGGTCCACTGCTCCCGGTTTGCCGCCACTCTTTCGTACAGCTCAGTGGCCCCAGGAAACAGTTCAGATAAGAGCCTAGAAGGACAGCGGTGGCAAGTGAGTTAGGAAACAAGTTATTAAAGAGAATACATATGAAAAGAACTGGGAAAAATGGAACATTTATATGAGAAATGACACCAACTAAATTAATGCTAACTAAAATATATTTGTATGAATATTGAAAAACTTCCAGATGACTAATCATTTGTTTCTGTTGATGTTGCTGTGCTGTTCTGTTTATATCTCTGCGAAAACTCAATACAAATTTAAGTGTGGAAAAACAAGATACAAGTTATTGTGATACCTTATAAAGTAAGGCTTCCACATGATTTATAATACTTTACTTTACAATAGAATATCTTCATTGCACCAGCCTGAGAATTTGCCCAAATGTGTATAGTCCCACATAAAAAGGTGAAAATGATAATTTAATTTAACATTTTTTTAACTTAATTTCTTTTATTCTAATGTTTTGCATGTCTTATTTTCAACAGTGTTCTTATGCAAAATGTAAAGAATTGACTTTATGTTCTATAAAAGCCAAAGTATAGAAAAACTTACCTAACCCTCATGCACAAAAAGTAGCATAGCTATCCCCCCAACCCTTTTCCATTTCTTTATTAAGAATAACGGCTTACTATATGCGCTTTGTCATTGTGTTTTATCTGCAGACTAAGCAGGCGTTAGATTCTATAAAAGCCTTTATGTCTGCATTGAGTATTGAATACATTGACATGTCTGATTTGACAGATTGCAAAGCATTTAATTTGAATTATTAGGCAAAATGCTCTATAAAAGCCAAAGTACCTTTGAAGAGTCAGAAGTAGGGCTGTCAATCGATCAAAATAATTAATCGCAAATTAATCTGTCATTTTTTCATCTGTTCAAAATGTACCTTAAAGGGAGATTTGTCAAGTATTTAATACTCTTATCAACATGGGAGTGGGCAAATATGCTGCTTTATGCAAATGTATGTACATTTTTAATATTGGAAATCAATTAACAACACAAAACAAAGACAATTATTGTCCAGAAACCCTCACAGGTACTGCATTTAGCATAACAAATATGCTCAAATCATAACATGGCAAACTCAAGCCCAACAGGCAACAACAGCTGTCAGTGTGTCAGTGTGCTGCCCTCATAAAGTGGGCATGTCTGTAAAGGGGAGACTCGTACCCATTTTCAGGTCAAGGGACCCCTTTGTAAATGGCCATGCCAGTTTTTCCTCGCCAAAATTTAGCGTAAGTTTGGAGCGTTATTTAACCTCCTTCGCAACAAGCTAGTATGACATGGTTGGTACCAATGGATTCCTTAGGTTTTTTCTAGTTTCATATGAGCCCGCTACAACCTAAAAAATTGCAAGTTGCGTTAAAGACAACGCCGTTAAAACGAATGTACGTTAATGCGTTATTATCGCGTTAACTTTAACAGCCCTAGTCAGAACTGTTCTTTGTTTTTGTTGTGTTAACAATAGTAATGTCAGTTAGATTTGGTTGGGTCAGAGCTATGGAATATTAAATCATCCACCTCAGGTGTGCATAATAAACTACAGGTTATGAACTTCTTTTTAAAATACAAAATGCGGTTATCATATCGGCATCGTCCATGAGACGCAGGTAATTATCGTTTATTGTATTGCCTGAAAATCCATATCGTGCATCCTTAGTTTACAGCATTTCATTTTGTTAAACCTGCAATAACCGATTTTTTGGCCACTTGGTGGGAGTGCAACAGGCTGCACACACAACACTGACATGCCACCTTATAAAGTTAATATGGCAAACATCTAAGAAAACAATTGCGTATGTACATATCCAGCAGATACTGAGTAACATTATCATTCATTTGGAGTCATGTCAGTCCAGTATTCACTCTCTTTTTAGCTCTTTTTGCTCCTGAGGGAAATATCTTTCTTCTAAATGCTCCACTATGTTCACCAACTAGTCGCTAACTGTGTCTGTCTGCTGTTTGATGCTGGTCAGGTAGCACACAGGGAGTTTATCACAGCTTTTTTCGCTGAAGACAGCTGCCTGCTGCGGCTAAAAATGCAGCTGATGAGAGCGAATCAAAACAGTAAGGTTGCGGGGTCATAAGACCATAACAATGAGCTGAAAGACACTGAAATGCTCTGTAAAGCTGAGGGAGTCTGATGATTTTTATCTGTGTGTGTTTGTCACTGAAAACAACCCTTAACACATTAATCATTTGATCCATTGTTGATATAAAAATACTGATTAGAGCAGCTTTAAAACCAAAACATACTGAATACAATCTAAATACAGTTTAAAGTTCTATATTTCTGGTGAACATAGATAGGAGATTCAATTGCAATGTGGGGACCAAGATCAGCCGTGACCCTGAGACAAAGTGATATGTGATTAAAGGGGTCAGGGTCGGGAGGATGAGATGTTTTAGCTCTTCGTACGCACTTGTAAATGGGCATGGCGATATGTTCCATGAAGCTTATCTGTAGTTCTGGGATGTACGCTTTCTCTCTGTCCATCATCTCACTGGGCCGGTTCCCCATGGCTTTTTCCTGCACACACACACACACATAATACAGACAGACATGAGTAATGAGCTCTCTATTGAATAAAATGACACACACTTCAGCCACTTATTAAATAATTTCACATGCCATTTAACACCCAGTGTACGCTGACACATACCAGATCTCCTTGAGAGAAGAACTCTTTATAAATCAGCTCCTGTGGACACAAACAGGCAGACAGCTGTTATTGTTCATATGGGTTCATATTCATAGTGACATTGATTAAGTTCCCCTTAAAACACAGCTTACTTATGTATGTAATGTCACACTATAAAGCAGCAAATATAATCTGGAATACTTTCATTTAACTTGAATAAAATTAGCATAAATCCATTTTAAAATAGAATATTATAATCTACTATGTAATACCATAATTAGAGATGCAACCATTGACCAGTTAGTTGTCAACTATTAAATTAAATTTGAGCGTTTTTTGTGAGAAAAAAAGTAAAAATTCTCTGATTCCAGCTTCTTAAATGTGAATATTTTCTGGTTTCTTTACTCCTCTATGACAGTAAACTGAATATCTTTGTTGTTGGGCAAAACAGGACATTTGAGGACGTCATCTTGGGCTTTGGGAAACACTGATCGTCATTTCACAATTTTATAGACCGAACAATTAATCAGTTAATCAAGAAAACAATCAACCGATTAATCGACAATAAAAATAATTGTTGGGTGCAACCCTAACCATAATACCATGGTATTATCTGGGTTTTTAGCTTTGGGAGAGAGTTTCACATGTTTGTAAATATTACTGTAATTTGAAAACGCTGCATCACAATAATGCTGTAATCTAAAATCCCCTTTATGACATTTCAATATTTGATGTGATGGCTGTTTTTTCATTAATCCCTGTGCATCTTCTGCCCAGTGAGAAAATACTGTACCGACTGAGACCAATACAAGCCAGAAGCTGAATGAAACAGAAATGTGTTTTCAGTTTTGTGAGGAAGGATTACAGAGCATTTGCTGTAGGTGTTTGGAGATTTAGGGTGTAGGATTTAGGACAAGGGTCAGGGGTTTGGTGTTGAAAAGGGGGCAGACCAAGATTAAACATAATCCTAAAATGGAGCGCAGTTTCACAGAATAGAAATTAATGGAATATAGACTAAGAGGTTGTTTCCAACTGTACAGCTAAGAACCTCATAATCTTTATTGTCACAGAAAGGGGTCAGTTTTATGGTATAGCCATTGGAAATTTAGGAATGCACTGCTGATAATAATATAACACTATGGAGAAACACTTCATTTTACAGCTCCAGAGTGAATGGATTGTGAAAAACTTTAGATTTTGGTCGCAAAACTCATGAAAATATAAATTAATGGTCTTAACTTTTTTGTCTTTGTGAGTTACCATGGTGTAAGGGGGATAATGCCCTTCGATATGTCCATAACCAGGAATTAATGGATGACGTGGAGGCCAGAACCGTCTGCGTTTTCCCCAACTTTAACTTAAATTTCCTAATGTGGTGATAAATAAACGTACGTGCCAAACCATCTTTTTTTTTTTGTCGCAGTTCATCATATATTAAAAACTAAACATAATTAGCTACATTTGTGGATATATAATGTAAAGTTATAATGTAAAGTATAGACATTGGTGTAGACTATGAACTGACAGCAATCTTGCGTGTGGTTTTCCAGCCCTTGGTTTGGTCCGACAGGTCACATGACGTCATCAAGAGGCACAGCAGCATGGAGCGGTGGGTTTGGCTTTTTGGGTTGTATCCGTCTGAAACACACACATGCAAGAAAAATGACTATCTAAGCTGCATTTACACACTTATGTTGGCAGTAAATTAGGTGACAGCTTTGTGAAGATCTGAAGCAAGGTTATGATAGTTTTGAATTAAAGAAAAAAAAAAGTGTTTATTTAATTTTACTTTTAGTTAGTTTTTTGAGTGTGTTTGCTAGTTTTAGTTCAGTTTTTCAGAAAGGTTTAGTTTTAGTTTTACAGTAGTTAAGTTTATTTTTGTTAGGGCATGTCTCAGAAGTAGATACATATACACACAAAATACATGGTAGAGAAATGTGTAGGAATGGACATAATGTTTAATGCTTAATCTTCACGCTACTTTAGTGTCCGATGTGAAGCAATTACGGCATAACGCCATCTCCTGGAATGTCAAGTCTGTTCAGTTTCTGTGGTTCAACGTCACGAGAGTTGACGGAAATTTTCTCTTTTTTCAGTAGTGATAAATAATAACTAAAAAACTAAAACTGAAATTAATTTACGTTCATTTTTATGTTTTTTTTTTAACCAGGCAATATAGTTTCAGTGTAGTTTTTCTTAAAAGATATAGTTTTTATATAGTTTCAGTTTACTAACAATATTTTTCACTGCTTATTTTCATTTTAGTTTCAGTTTTATTTTGCTATTATAACCCTGGTGTGAAGTAGTCTAGAGTTATTACCAGTGCAATGTAAAATTTCAGATTTTTCGAAACTCATTTTAGTGTCATGTACTCAAAATGACCAGTAACTATGTGTTGCTAGATATTGATGATAAGACGCCACAGCCGTATGTTCGGTACAAGCAGTTTATGTATTTGGAGAAATTATGTTTCAATGGCATCTCAACACTGACTGCATATTTCCATTGTGCGTTTGGTCAAAGTATTTTCGTCCATGACTGACAGGTTACACAATCTGTGGTGGAAGGCAGTCGCTAACTCATTTAGAGGCCTTGAATTACTTTAACAGCACAAAATTGATTCCACTGCGGAGACATCCACTCTGGATAACTTATAATTGGTTGCAGTCAGGCGTAACAAACCACAGGCCAGGAGGTTACAGCCAATTACTTTATATAAGGGTGCAGTTAGCAACTGTCTCCTCAAAAGCGTAAATAGTCCAATAAAAGTAGAGGATTACTAAGAATGTCAGTTTGACCTCAGATCTCTGAAAAATAAGTCATGAAGTAATGAAAATCTAGAGTCAGTATGTGCCTTTTGTATGGTGAAAAGAAAGGAGCCGGCGGAGGAAAGGGTTCATACTTTCACTGTATGAATATTTCTCAGTGATTATTTAGCCAAGAAATTGATATAAACTATATAGTTTTACTTGTTATTCATTACAAAATTATAAAAAATGTGAAATCAGCCCATCCTACTTTAAGGGGAGACACTACAGGTGAATAGGGTAAAAAAAAAAAAGAACTAATATATATCACCATGAAACTTCCCCAGTTGATTATTTACATTAAGACAATTATTTTTTGCATTACAAGTTTTCTGAAAATGTATGTTTAAATATGCAAATGACTCATATTCTTATTTAAATATGTACTAATTTGCATACATTTCCAGAACAGAAATCTGAACACTGGATAAAGCCAGGTTCAAATTTGTGTTTCATTTTGTCGACATATAAGAGTCAAAGGTTTTTACTGAGGGAATGTTGGATATGTCTTTTTAATCACTGTCAACAGCCATAAAAATATAACTTTTTGCCATGTTTTTAGGACTAAATTGTTCTATAAGTCAGGCTATGAATGATATATGAACAAACCCCCGTGTAAAAACCTTCAGAATATAGATAGAAATGAAATTGGAGAGTTTGGTGGATGTAAGTGTTACTGAAGTGGAGATTTCTGGCTCCGAGCAAAAACTCATTTTGAGACAACGGCCTTTAAAGATATGGATTGTAAAATTCCATACATTTTTTTCAAGACAGAATAGTGTAAAAAATTAACTAACAGATATCACCATGAAACTTCCCCAGTTGATTACTTACTCAATTTTATGTTCTACAGACATAAATAGATAAATTGTAGTGAAATAAACACCTAAATGTGTATTTTGGATGTTTCCTTTCCACTAGTCTGAAAGAAGACATGCTATAGAAGCAAAATAGCCCAAAATCTCAAAATTGATCTGTGCATGAGAAACTGTTTTAGTCTGGGGTGCTGAAAAATAAAAATATTGGTTTGGTGTCACCGCTCTGAACCGAGCCTCCCTTTGCTGTGGTGAGTTTAAAGTTAAAGTAGAGACGTGGCTGTGCATACTGAACTACTGGGGTGTACGTACCATCAGCCATCTTCTGCAAGTCCTTGAAAATGCGAAGGTGGTGAGCGAGGTCTGTAGCCAGAATGACGTCTCTGATCAAATCCAGCATGCGCGTATAGTCCTAAAAAAACATCAAAAATAACTGTAGCTTGCACATACAGGGATAGCAGAATGAAGTAAATGCAAATTAAAGCTGCAGTGGGGAACTTTGAGCAAATATGATAAAATGTTATATTTATATCCTGACAGTAGTGCATCAGACAGATAATGTGTGAAAAGAAAATCATGGTCCTCTGTGTCCTCCTAGTGGCATTTGCAAGATTTTACCGCACCTGAACAAAAACTACCACTCAGAGCCGAGCAGTCTCTACAGCAGCTGTCAATCACTGCTCTCATGTTTTTGAGTACTGTTTAGCTGTAAATGAGAAACTTTTGTTAAAACTGGCAATGCCGACCGGCCTGAGCAAACTTTCTCATTTTACAGCTAAACAGTACACTACAAGATGTTTCTGAAAACATTTGAGGAGAGAAATAGGCATTACAGTATCAGAATATAGATTCATATTTAATCAGTGCTGCATAGTTTGACCGTTTGATCGGAGTTTGCTTGTGATTGACAGCTACTGTAGAGACTCCTCAGCTCTGATTGGTTGTTTTCCTCCAGTCTGTGAAATCTCTACTACTGTCAGGATATAGTGACAGTTTTGTAAAAAATTACTTTTATTATCATATTTGCTCAAAGTTACCGGCTTGAGATTTAAAGTTGAGAGACATGACTTGTAATGTGTGAATGTCAGTTTTGATATCATACCTTCCTGTTGAACTTCTCAAAGATGTTGCAGCCGTGAGTGTTCAGAATGGCGATGGCCTGGGCAAAGTGATGTCTCTGTCACGGCAAATAAAGCGTGATGGGAAAAGGAATGAGCACATTTGAATTTCTAAAGGAATGTTGAGTCATGTTGCAATGCAACAAGCAAAACCAATTTACATGCCTACCAGAGCCTCTGCAAGGAATTAAAGTTTGATTTTTGGCCACTAGGTGTCGTACCAGCACAAAACAATATCAGTAGATCACACATACTGAAGTTCATCAGCAAGAAAGGAAGAAATTAATATAAGAAAATTGGGTAAAACTTCATTTTTCAGGTCAGCGAATTTCATGGTAATAAGGTGATAATTAGCAAGTAACCTATTTGAAATGTCTTTGGAATTACCGCCAAATTACCCCAATATTTACCTCAACATTTATCGAAAATTACTTTGTTTAGCTGTCTTGACTTGGGACTTGACTCTGGACCTTTATTATTATTATTTTATATCTATTATACATATTATTAAATAATTATATTCCAGTATTTCCCAATAAGCAGTAATAAATAGCTGGTAATGTGTTTAATACATTTCCAGGAAAAGAATACAAAGTTAATTGATATGCGTTATTTCTATATCTGCTGATAAATAAATAATAATTAGCAAATAACTTCTTTAAAAACTCCCTGAATCATTACATTAGCTACCAGGTTACATTTATGTAGACAATAAGTCACACAATGGTGAGATTTGTGCCTGATCAGAAGTGTCTTCTATTAGTTTTGGTTTTCCACCTCTGATGAAGAGCAGCGCACAGCCACTTCTCAAGCCTAAGGGCCCTATTTTAACGATTATATGCTATTTCAGCATATAATTATTAAATAATGTTTATAATAAAGTCATTTTCGATAAATTTTGATTTATTTCAAATAGGTTACTTTCTAATTATCATCTAAGTACCATGATATTTGCGGACCTGTAAAATGAAGTGTTACCAAAAATTGTAGAGAGAAACACCTCTCAATACAATATAGTCCAGTACAACACAACCTTTAACTATGACCTCAGTAATAAACACATTGTTCAATTCACACCTTTGTGAAGGTATAATTTATGGCAGAACTATACAGAACTAAAGTTGAATAAAGCTTTATATAGGCACAGATCCATAATGTTGTAACAGCTCTGATAGATTTCCAGTTGGCTGTGTGATGTGATGTAACTGGTTACCTCCATCACAGATCCCTCTGAGCTGTAGAGAGCAGCCAGCACAGATTGCTGAAAATAGAAACAGACAGACAAATGAAACCCAATCCTTTTAGTGTACACGTTATATTGATTCAAATGAAACAACATCCTTCAATAAAATCTTCCTCTTTAACTGTACTTGTCAGCTTTAATGTGGATCTTCAAATGGAAAAATCCTAAAAGAAGCTGATAAAATGATGACCTTTGTTGCATAATGGTAGTTGGTGTGTGCGTCATTGAGGTGCTGGAGGGTTGTGCATGATTATAGTGGAACAGAGTAACATGCTTCTAGTCACAATGACATCTAGTGTCTCACTGGCGCGAATCCACACATGAGGAGACTCTGATATCAGTATGAGCCTGGCCCTTATTCTTCATCCTGAGCATCTAAAAGTAAAATTTATAGTCTGCATTTTTAAAGTGCAGGTGCAGTGCTGCTGTACTACCCTCTATTCTCTTGTGTCATTTGTGATGCCTCATCCTAAACCCTCTAATACAATGGATCTCAACCTTCTCGAGTCGACTCGACCCCCCCAGAGAAATCAGTTTAGTTTCAACAGCAAGCACCGAGGCTTTGTCCAATGTGCTCCAGGTATTGTGGATTTTTGATGCGTTCTGTGACTCTTATCTCTCCCCTGACCCGCTGGTCATCAGAAAATCATGTGCCCTAGGCAAGATTTTAGCTGGTGCACCTCCACCTCTTTTTTTGTGTTATTTTTGTGCATACAGGATGGACATAGTCTCTTAACCTGCTTATAATATAGCAAACATATTGACCTTGATTATGAGACAAAAAAATAATCAAATCTGATCAGAATGCACCATTAACAGTAACATATAAAAAAACAAAACAAGGTAAGCTGATATATATCTTTTAAATGAAATTGTCTAGTTTGAATAGGCCAAAAATTAAACTGTAGCCTACTGGTAGGGCTATTTCTAACATAATTTAACCAACTTAGAGAGAAAAATAGAACCAAAGGTTATATTTTAATTAGACTCTGCCTGTCTCATTGATCACCATGATCTTAAAATTGGAATTATTCTCCTCCTCAGTTATTGGTTTACTTGGCCTTCTTTTAACCCTCTGACAATGACGGTGGATTATCTGACTGGCATTAATATTACTGTCAGTTGAAGGCCGCTGTGGGTTTCAGTTTTTAAGACACTGGGCATAACA
The DNA here is from genome assembly GCA_916700685.1 of Adelosebastes latens. NCBI lineage: Eukaryota > Metazoa > Chordata > Actinopteri > Perciformes > Sebastidae > Adelosebastes > Adelosebastes latens. Next base: position 40,915 of record CAKAKR010038941.1, read on the forward strand.
GTGGTATCATATGAATCTTGAGATTGCGATGAATTTGTTGATACCAAACATGTCATGATAGCTTATTGGGAAAGGGGGTAAATATCGCTCCAAAGTGGAGCTGTCTTTACTACGAGGTAACGGCAGTGTTATGGCCAGACTGTTTGTGCCCCCTCAGGCACTTGGTGCTCTACGCACAGCGCATGATGAGTGTGTGCCTAGCGGCAGCGCTGGCCCACACACTTTGACTCTCACAAACACTCCATAAAATATAATATGAGGCAAATTATATCACTGGTGCAGGCGATGTAATGTCAAAACCATTCCCTAGTCTAAAATCTGTTATTTTTAATGTTATTTAATTTTTTTCCCCACAACCATCTGGTGACCCCCCAGAAATGATCTCCCAACCCCCAGGATGAGAACCACTGCTCTAATAAAGCAGAAACATAATTTGCGGTCTTACTGAGGCGACTTGGAAAGAGTTGTTGGTGCCACGGTGGTCCAGGTCATGGCACATACAGGAGACAAAGAGAGCTAGAATCTCTATTTCCCTAAAGAGAGAAGAAAGAAGGAGGGTTGAGGATCGAAACGACTAAACGTTTGGCTCCTTGTGTCACCAGCGGGATAAGTGTTTTATACGTACTCGAGGTAGTTGGAGAGCCCTAGGTTTTTGTAGAGCAGGTAGCAGAAGTGTGAGACAGAGAAGGCGTGCATCCAGTTGTGGTAGGGAGGGTCCCTGTAGCCTTTCTTCACCATCAGACAGAACCTGACACCAAAGCAGCAGTTTAATTATCATCTATAACACATCAGGCAACTAGTGACGCATGTAATCGAGTGATTTTTCCAATAAGGAATTGAGTGATTTCTTTATGAGCTATGGAGCAGGTTTGTTCTTGTTCTGTTTCTTTCTTTCAATTAAGAAAAACAGTCACAATATTATGTGAAGTAGCATCAGAAATTGTCCCTATCAACCCAATTCACAAGTTTAAAGAATAATTTTGACTTGAAACACATATTCTAATAATTTTCCCGCTCTACTGTTACTGTTCTGTCTACTCCAACACACTATAGAGCAGTTGACAAAAATGTGATCATGGAAAAGGATTAAAAATAGGGATTAAATAATTAAATCATAGGTAAGAAGAGTGAAAAATCAACTATCAGAAACAATTTATTAATGCTTAAAGAAACTGGAGGACACACTCATACACTCTTATATTCAGTATATGAATTGATGGAGTTGTCAGACCTGGCGAGAGTGTGCAGGTCAATCTTGTATGTGTTGATGAAACCCATGTCTTCAAACATGCTGAGGATGCACTGCAGACACACACAACAGGATCAGTTACATTTCTTTGTTTCTGTTTTTGTCTCTAATCCCTCTCTGTCTCTCTCTCTCTTTCTCTCTTCTTCTTCTCTCAACCTCTGTGTCTTACCAACGGCGTGTCGTCGTCAGGTAGGGAGCGAGGCGTGTACGTGAACTCGGCGAAGCAGGGGTGGATCTCCATCACGGGTTCGATCCCCACCACCAGCGCCTTAGTTACCTCTTCCTCTGACACCTGCAACGTACACATACTGAATCAAATTGAGTAAATAATACGGACGGTGTCAGTAAATACGATGCGTCTGTGTGCGAGAGTGAGTGAAATGTACAAATGTGATTTTACCTTCATGTGGTACATCATCATCTCGTTGGCCAGGTGGGACCTGAACTGAGCTTCATGGACTCTCTTGTAGAGCAGAGACTAGAGACACAAACATCATATTACAACAACACTATACAGTTTATTTAGTGTCCCATATACCTGGCTACTATATGATGTACAGTTCAGTTACAGCACAAGTAGGAGCACAGCCAAGAACGCTCCTATTTTTTATTCTTTTTCTTTATTTTGAAAAAGATAACTGGGTAGGCTGAGATGGTGTTTGATTTTTGGGATCAAAAAGAGCTTGATTTTAACCTTAAGAGACCCACACAGACCTGTTTTGGTCTTTTTTAGGGGGGGTATTTAGGGGGAGATAGCAGGTCAACAGTAGATGTCACATAGAAGTGGTGTACATCATCTGAAAGCTGGGAACCTGAAGATTAATTTGAGATGCAGATCAGCACTGTGTGTCATGTTGTTCTAGTCATAAATCAGAAATACACATGAATTAATTAAAATAAATTGTGAATCTGTATAAGGGCTAAGAACATTATGATGGCCATTCCCATGCTGTATTAGCAACTTTTGGGTTGATACCATTTGTTACACAGATTTGGTGCTAAATTTAACCATTTTTTGTTTTTACCACTCGATAATTAATACAAAAATGATTAATAATCCCTCAAAAATATCACATTAAGACACCAAGACCTTGAGGAACACCATAGAAAAAGCCATGCTGTGATTGGTATCAAAAACTTTTGACATTTGGAGATTTCTGCAAGAATTGCATTTTTCGGCGATTGGATGGCGAGCACTTCTGCTCAGAAACCCCCTTATTGTGAATCTAGCTAGGAAAGCCATCCATCCTCTGAATACCCTAGGTCTCTATTTTGTGGCTGTAAAGTTTCATGAGGCTGTGATTATCCTAGAGGTCACAACTGGTCATTTTATATAGTGAGGTCAAATTTCAAAGACATCACAATATCTTCAGCAAAAAAGCCAGTCACAAACTGCTTATTATAGATCATCCTGCTGAACCCATTTTTTGTCCCAACCCGCAGCATCCTGAACCCCATGATACAGAGTGAGCACACATAAATAATGCATGTGGTCATGTTTAAATGATTAACGAGCTGCCTGGAAGGTAATTATTCTCCCAATCAAATATCTTTATAGTTTATAGATAAACTATTGAGTACCTGCAGTCATTCAAAGGTCAGTCGCTACAAGAGCTGCTGAATATGAAGGTGAAACGGAAACGCTGCATAAAATATCATCACAGCTGTACTTTCTGTATCAGCTCTTCCTTCCTTCCTCCCTTCATCTACGGTCTCTCTGCTTTAACTCCAGTACAGTGTCTTTCTTATGGCACGTTATGTGAAATCAGTATTAAATCCTTTAAATTACTCAATCAATTGCAGACTGCTTAGAAGGAAGATAAATCAATCCAGTTAAATCAAGTTAAATCAATATTTCCACTATGTTCTGGTAAAAGGTGAAAGTTGCTGCAGTAATGAGAAATATGATGACGAAGTTTGATCATCATATTCTGAAAAACCTGTTTTACAGCAAATGGAAAAAAACAACCCATCTGAGATTATAAACATTGGGTTGTTGAAGGTGCCGATAGCAAACAATTAGAAAACAATGTCAACAATAAAAACCATAACAATATAACATAACAGCCCATCTTTATGAGCTACATCCACTAGCGTAGCTGAATGTGTGTTAATGGGTTTGCAGCAGTCATACAATGCCTACGAATTACACCATAAAAGCCACTCAGTTCCATCACAGACTGAATCTCTTTAAATTTCCCCCGAGGCTTCGCTCTGCTCCGCCTTGACTGAGCATTTTGCTCCCACTGAACTGATCCCATTTTGCCAGACGGGATCCATCTTTCTGACAGCACCAACAAAGGATCTACCTCACTGTTTTAAGAAGACACCTAATGATGGATACACTGTAAACGCTTATTATTTTTCTAAACTTTCTCTTATTCCTCTCATGCAGTCAAATATAATTAAGGATTATTAAAGTGCATGACACAGATTACATTATTATACATTCAGTTTGTGAGCTATGTTTCAAAACCAAGCTGAGTTAACGACCTGGGATTGTTTACAATGAGTATGAAGATGAATGTGTAGCTTAAAAAAAGCTGCTGCATTCATCCCCTTTTCATGTTTTACACTTTTAATAAGAGGAATAAGAGGAAATGATAGAAGTGGTTCTCTATTGAAAAGTGAGATGTCTAAGTTGTTAGTTCATTTGCAACTGATCATTTTTATCTAGCAACTGTGTCGTTTCTGTAATTTATGCTTAATATGCTTTGTTTAAAGATGGGCTTATTTGTTTCTTCATATAAAAAAAACAAGTGTTTTGACTGGTGTGGTGGCAGCATTTAAATAAATAAACTGCAAACAATTGAATGCCCTGTTCCTGACCAGACATCTGTGTCTGTTCAACATAGCGAACCAGAAAATGTAAAGGCTATAGCGAGTCAGAGACTTACATGTGCGATGCTGATACCACAGTAGATGGAGAACGCCGTGGCCAGGTCCTCGTCAAAGCGGTTGAACCACGGCCCGTTCATTTTATTCACCAACTCAGCCACTCCAATCACCTCTACACGAAGGAGGATTTAAAGAAAGAGGGGAAGAGGACAGAAGTAAAGATGGAGAGAGGAAAAAGACAGTGAGACATTGAGGGATGCGATTAGGTGAAGAAGTAAAGGAAAGAAAGTTGATGATGAAGAAAAATGGGGAGAGGAAGATGAGAGTCAAGGACGAGGAAATGAGGCCCAGAATGCAACAGTCAGAGGTGCAGAACAGACTCAAATAGAGCTGCTGCTGCTAACTTAAATTAATTTCACACTGAAGCTGAACCTCATTGCACATAAAAAGATCTGAATGACAGTTTTCTATATAGAGACAAATCACAGAGAATCTAAAGTTGATCTGATTGGATATGGCGAGAAGTAGGGAGCACCATCAAAGTCTGAATTTTTCTGTAATTTTCTAAGTATGGAACACACTGAGGATGGTTGCCTCTTCAATCTGCACTTTAACATTTAGCAGCAAAGGATGTGATGTAACAACTCTTTGTGCTATTCTGAGAGAGCAGCCGTGTGGAAACGTAGCTTCGTTTTTAAAAGGAAGAGTAGGTATGTGCTGTAGAGGACAAGAGAGGAGCAACTACCAATAGTGTAACAAAGCTAAATCTGATTTATTCTATTATCAGTAGCCTCGCTATTGCATTATCAGCGCATTATTGGACTCTACATGGGTAACTGGGAAACTCCTTTAACAGATAACAGATGTCGCCACATTGGGTTAAAGTACAGCAGAAACTAGAATTACTGCCTCGCGGCTGTATGCCTCCGCCATAGACTGTATATAAAGATGGACGACATGACCGCTCCCCAAAAATGAAGCCAAAACATCTGGATCGCCCCCTGGTGGCTGGCTGCATGTTAGCGGATGGGACATGGGCCAAAATAAAAAGTGAAAGTACACGTCAAATACATTTTTCCCAAAGATGGTTTCTGTCATTTTAGGTAGTTCTTCTCTACCTCTACGCTGATGTATGTTCAAGTGTTCATTTTGTCTCTCTGATTGACAGCTGCTCTGAGTGAAGTAGTCGCTTAGACGGAAGCTCGGCAATTGTACGAGAAATGAGATGTAACTTTAACTTTCCATAACCGTCACAAGTCTGTGTAATAGAACATGTCAATTTGATCATAAATGTAGTAATAGAGGTATTATGGTTATATTATGGTGCTAACGTAGCAGCTAGGTGGCTCACGCTAGCAAGCTGCGACCCTGCTCGGCACGTAATTGGCTCAGACGGGTGTGGGAGCGGGACCTCGTTTACCACGGCTCCAGCCCCCCCGATTCCTACTGCGCAGACTCTGGCTCCAAATGATGTAAAAAATCTCAAGATGACAGCTCCCGTATCTGAGATATTTTGGCTTCTCTTCTGTACAGTGGGAGGAAGTGGAGATGCGTCATCCATTTTTATATACAGTCTGTGGCCTCCGCCAACCAGTCTAGTAGCAGCTTGCATCCGCCTCTGTCCAAAATGTCATCACTTCATAATTTTATCCTGTTAGACGTTTGTATGAAATTGTCATAATTAGCAAATTAATTCCTGAGTTATGGCCAAAAACGTGTTTTGCGAGGTCAGTGACCTTTGACCACCAAAATCGAACCAGTTCATCCTTTGTACAGATGGACGTTTGTGCCAAATTTGAAGAATATTTTTTATCTATTTAATTGTTTGTATATTTTCCACTTTTATTGTTTCTATTTTGTGTGCAATAACCTCCTTGTGATATTGGTTGTATTTGTTTGTCCTCTTATTACTGTAGCTTGTCCGTCACAGTGAAATGCACTAACCTGTATGAAAGGAGCTTTACAAATAAAGTTTGAATGAGAAAGTTTTGATCGAAAAAAGAAACTTTTTGTGTATGTTGAGTGAAAGAAGTTTTTGTGTGTGTGTTGAAGTCATTATTGCTACCGTTGTTCTCATCTTTGATGGGGAAGCAGAGGATGTTGCGTGTCTTGAAGCCGGTGCTGTCGTCCACACCGCGGTAGAACAGAGGATGGGAGTAGGCGTCCTTAATGTTCAAGGTCTGCCCGGTGGTCGCCACGTGACCTGCAATACCCTGATCTGCTGGAATACGAAACTCATTCTGCACTCACACACACACACACACACACACACACACACACACACACACACACACACACACACACACACACACACACACACACACACACACACACACAATTGCTTATGTCATCAAGATTATCATTCTTTTACACTTTTGTCTTTTAATTGATTGTTGACAGTTGAGTCAGACAGGAAATGTGAGCGAGTGGGCGAGAGCATAACAAATGCGACGCCGACGATGTAATTACAACGTCCTGCATTCTATTCTGTATCGGGGACCTTTGTTGAATGTCATTCCCTATTTCTCTCTCCCATCATTTCCTGTCAATCTCTACTGTCAACTCTCTAATAAAGGCATGAAATCTATCCTCTAAAAGGTCACAGCAAAGACACATAACCTGTCCGTGTTTCTGTGCGCTCGTGTGTCGTACCTCCTCGTCACTAACCACGCCTCCGTCAAACACCTTCGCCACCAACTCATGACTGACACGATCCAGCAGGAACACTGAACAGCTACAGAAACAGAGAGTGAGTAACAGAGAACGAAGCAGAGCAAATGAGCATGTTTTTATCTCATTTCATCTCAGGTCATTTTGCTACTTTAATTAAAAGCGGCAAGTCGGTTAAGAACAAATTGCCGAGATAGCCTTTTCAAATGGAGATAAAGACATTTACACTGCACACACGCTCTCTCTCTCTCTTTCACACACACACATTGAAGCATCCCTTTGAAGATGAATCAGAGGGCTTACATCTCTGCATCACTGAGGTTCCTGGCCTCCACTATAATTTCCTGTAACAGCACTGACACATCATCTGAAAGAATTAGAGAGAGACAGAGAGGGGGTTAGAGGGTGAGAGAGAGAGAGGAAACAAAAGGAAAACAGAGGAAATAACAGCAAAGCCCAGATAGACAGAAACAGAGATTATACAGTGAGTAGTGGTGGATTAGCTGTACAAGCTGATAAGAGCTTTTGTAATCAGCGGTTCGGTACACTGAGAGGGCAATTTGCTCTACCAGCAGATCAATTCTTTGCACCTGAAATCACGCAATGAATCATCAATGACTTATTCTGCAGTTACTGTTCTTACAGATCAGAATCTGACTCAACGTAATTATAGCTTTAAATGCCCTTTTGATTTTACGGTTATGATCCTGGGTGTAATCACCTTTTCCGGTAATATCTCATTCAATTACGTGCGCCATTCGTTTCACTATAGTGATCACTTTAATATCGGCCATTAACGCAAATTGTCCTACAACTGTCTTTCTTCACAGAACTTACCCAAGTGTGTGAAGAGATTCTTGGCCACTTGTAACAGCGCCTGTGTGGAGAAAACAGCGGAAAAGCTCTTTAACTTCATGCATATTTATGTGTGTGCATGTGTGAGAGTGTGTGTGGGCATGTACAGTACGTACCTGGCACTCCACTTTGAGTTTCTGTTCTTTCTGGAAGGCCAAAGTTGAAGTGAGGACCGTTGAAGTGTAGCAGAAACAGTGCTGGATTGCATGTTCATCTGCCTCTGTGTGTCTGCGGCGGAGAAGAAACTGAATTTAGACAGAGCTATATTAGGCTGCTGTGGGACTTAGCAAACATCAGATATTCATATTATACATAGCCTGCTTTGTGCGATCTGGCGTTGCTGATAGAACATTTAAGAAAGTAGAACTGAAACAGCAAATTAATTGATTATTTGATCGTCAGAAAATTAATCTGCAACTAATTTGAAAATGGATGAAGAATTTTTCAAGTGAAAACTCCTCGTTCTCTGGTTCCAGCTTTTCAATAATGAGGATTTGATGCTTTTTCTGTTTTATATCATTTTAAACTGAATAATTTTGGATGTTTTTTCATCTTTAGAAAAAAGGTGACTGATATTTTTCAC
>CAKAKR010038945.1:0-12152 GCA_916700685.1 Adelosebastes latens
ATACTGTATGCTTATACATGTGGAGACTCAGCAGGGATGAACTGAACTGCTGATGTGTGTCTCTGTCTTTCAGATTTAATAGTCGGGGTGTTCGGAGCAGACAAAGCTGTTTTATACAGGTAATCATAGTGTGTGTGTGTGTGTGTGTGTGTGTGTGTGAGTGTGTGTGTGTGTGTGTGTGTGTGTGTGTGTGCACCCCCTGCTGTGTGTGTGTGTTTAATGAGCGAGGCCACCTCTGATATCAAAGAGCTCCTGTTTTCATTCAGGTTTCTCCTCCTGACTTTATAGATGCTGTTAGGACTCATTTAAACCCCAAAAAACACAATGTGTGTGTGTGTGTGTGTGTGTGTGTGTGTGTGTATCAGAGCCCGTCCAGTGATCAGTGTGAACGCCACGTTAGAGATGACGCCTCAGATCATCAACCCAGAGGAGAAGACCTGCACCCTCCCCGGTACCTCCACCCTGGTGTCCTGGTCAGTTCTGTTCATTTATTCATTATTATCACTCAGTTTCATATTTCACTTGATGCTGCACAATTAATTAACTGATTGATTAAAAATAATTAATCGAACAACAATCGTGAAATTGCTCAAGTGAGCTCTTTGTGTGTGTTTTCAGTTTCAAGGTGACGTACTGTCTGAAGGCCAGCGGCCGCGGAGCTCCAGCTACTCTCAGTGAGTTCACTCTGAACATTAACACAGCAGGTCGACACTAATAATCATAATAATAATCATCATAATAATAATAGTAATAATAATAATAATAATAATAATAATAGTATTAATAATCATAATAATAATAATAATAGTAATAATAATAATAATAGAAATCATAATAATAGAAATCATAATAATAATAGTAATATTAATAATAATAATAATAGTATTAGTAATGATAATAATAATAATAATAATAATAGTATTAATAATTATAATAATAATAATAGTAATAATAATAATAAAAGTGTTAATTTTCATAATAATAATCGTAATAATAATAATAATAATAATAATAGCAATGATAATAATAATAATAATAATAATCGTAATAATAATAATAATAGTAATAATTATAATAATAATAATAGTAATAATAATAGTAATAGTAATAGTAATAATTATAATAATAATAGTAGTAATAATAATAATAATAATAGTAATAGTAATAATTATAATAATAATAATGATAATAGTAATAGTAGTAATAATAATTATAATAATAGTAGTAATAATAATAATAGTAGTAATAATAATAATAATAGTAATAGTAATAATAATAATAATAGTAGTAATAATAATTATAATAATAATAGTAATAGTAATAATAATCACCACCTCGTCTCCTCCAGACTTCCTCGTGGACCTGATGTTGGACCGTCTGAAGCAGAAGGAGGCGATGAAGCGCGTCCTCTTCATGCACAGTCGGACCTTCCAGTACGCCAAGAACATGACGGTGTCCAACGGCAAAGGGCCCACCTGTGAGGAGCAGAACGTCTTCCTCAGGGTGAGCAAATCCAACGCCAATGCCCAGGTTCCTTCCTTTCTTCCTTCCTTCCTTCCTTGTGCCGAGGAGGAAGAACGTGTCGACTACAAAAGACGATCCTGTCTCTCTTTTTTTTTTTTTTTTTTTCCATCCCTCCATCATGAGCTCAGACTCTTATTGTGTTCTGGAGCTAAATATTTCTCCCCTTCAGAATAAGAGCGTAACCATGTGAGTGTGTGTCTCTCAGGATGACCTCCCCTTCAGAATAAGAGCTTAACCATGTCTGTCTGTGTGTGTCTCAGGACGACCTCCCCTTCAGAATAAGAGCGTAACCATGTCTGTCTGTGTGTGTCTCAGGACGACCTCCCCTTCAGAATAAGAGCGTAACCATGTCTGTGTGTGTGTCTCTCAGGACGACCTCCCCTTCAGAATAAGAGCGTAACCATGTCTGTCTGTGTCTCTCAGGACGACCTCCCCTTCAGAATAAGAGCGTAACCATGTCTGTCTGTGTGTGTCTCAGGACGACCTCCCCTTCAGAATAAGAGCGTAACCATGTCTGTGTGTGTCTCTCAGGACGAGTTCCGGGATAAGATCACGCCGATCTCCGTGGCGATGGAGTACAGTCTGGACTACCAGCGGGCCGCCGACCCAACCGGACTGCTGCCGATCCTCGACATGTCGGCGCCGTCCAACGTCACCAAGCAGGTAACACACAACACACCTGTGTTTGTGTTTCTGTGTGTTCTACATTATTGTGTTAGTTTGGTGATTTTAACTTTAAAGGGACTGTTTGTAACTTCTTCCACGTATAAATCAACGCTGGTCGGTGTCTCATGCGCACTCACGTGTGGCTCGGGACACCGGTCGGGAGGCTGAGGCAGGAAAAGCCAACACTAGGATCAGCATTGATTCATGGAGAGACCTTCGTCTGTTCAGCTAACATTACTGCCAAGCAGCTGAAATATAGAGTGATATTGTGCTTTTAGCTGACGTGTGTCTCCTCACTGTGTTGAGCGATGCTCCTTCATGTCTATGTAGAGCGAGCACAAGCGCCAGCAACAGGACGCTGACTTTAGTTGACTTAACGGCCACAGGTGAAGCTGTTAACAACACATTTAGGATTCTAACAGACACTCCCTTTAAAGGTTCAGAATCACTCATCTGTTGTTTGCTCTTTTTCTCACTTTGTTCTTCCTCCTTTCTTTCTTCCTTCCCTTCTTCATTTTCCCTTATTTCTCTCCTTGTCTTCTTCCCTCCTTCCCTCCTTCCTTTTTACTTCCTTCCCTCCTTCCCTCCTCCCTCCTTCAGGCTCACATCCTGTTGGACTGTGGAGACGACAACATCTGTAAACCTGACCTGAAGCTGTCGGTGAAGAGGTGAGAATGACTCATCTGTGTTTAGTCTATAATAATAATAATAATAATAATAATAGTGATAATAATAATAATAATAATAGTTATAGTAATAATAATAATAATAATAATAATAGTTATAATAATAATAATAATAATAATAATAGTGATAATAATAATAATAATAATAGTTATAGTAATAATAATAATAATAATAATAATAGTTATAATAATCATAATATTGATAATAATAATAATAATAGTTATAATAATCATAATATTGATAATAATAATAATAATAATAATAATAGTTATAATAATCATAATAATAATAATAGTTATAGTAATAATAATAATAATAGTAATAATAATAATATTAATAATAATAATAGTAATAGTAGTAATATTAATAATAATAGTAATAATCTGATGAACAGGGTGACGTTGTGATTCCTAGTCTGAGAGAAAACAGGAAGTTGTTTCATCTTGTTTGACGAACAGGAAGTAAAACTTCTCTGACAAGCCGTCAGTTGTCCGTTTTATCTCGGAGCCGTTAAATGTGCTTGTTTTGACCAGATGTTTGTTTTATAACTACATCCAGCTGCTGGGCCCCAACAGGTAGACGTCCTAGTTCACGCTGTAGGAGATAATAAATCATAATGACCACAGTTACTCTCTTCTTTAAAAGAAACACTAACCTCTGCCAGCTACGAGGCGATGGCGACAACAGGACGCGGCAAACAGCCAATCAAACTGCAGCGACGCCACGGGCAGTCAGCTGCACGCGGCATCACATCTGTGCCGTCTGCTTTCACTCTTTTATAGTTAATACAACATTATTTACAGTCGACAGGAGGTTTAATCAGAATGAAACACGTATTTAGGACCTCATCTTATCTCACCGTTGTCGTCGTTGTGTTCGCCGCAGCGACCGTCAGCAGATCTACATCGGCGACGACAACGCTCTGACTCTGGAGATCAGCGCTGAGAATCAGGGCGAGGGAGCCTACGAGGCCGAGCTCCACGTCTACCCTCCGCAACAGGCCGACTTCACCGGGGGGGTCCGCAGCCAGGTAACCGGCTCACCTGCAGCTATAACGCAGTCCTCCTCTACTCATTAGATATGTCTCTGAAGGACATAAATCCTGTCTGTGTCTGTGGTCACAAGTCATAGATGACGTCATGTTGAGTGTTGATGGAGCAGCTGCAGAGCCTGGCGCTGATCCAACCAGACTCCATTCAGAAAACAAGCATTTTAACAGTTGTCTGCTTGTCGTCATGGTAACAGACCTGACAAAGCATGAATTCAGACTTTTTACTGATCAGCATCATTACGTTGTTATTTCAGCATCATTTTGATCAGTTTATTGATATTAAATCACAGCACAGTCTGTTTATTTTGGGTTCATACCGCAGTAGAGACGTGAGGCTGTTAGAAACAGTCACTGTATGTGAATACAGCTCGCCGCCGGGTGACGTTATGAACCCAGACACGACGGCGTTTGGTTTTCTGACATATCTGAGACTTCACCAACACGTACATCAGTCGACTAAGATTAGGTCTCCCTAGATGTCCCGTTGTGGTTGTAATAAAAGGATTCTTGTGTATTGACAGACCCTCAGCCGTGAGAAACACACTCGTATTTCCTGCTTTCAGCTCATAGAAAGTCCTCTTTACTAATAGATGCTATTTATTTAGTTTTCACATACTTTACTGGTATTTTTCAGACATTTTTCAAATTTTTCGTGTGTTTTTTGGATATTTTTTTTTACTATTTTACTAATATTTTTCAGACATTTTTCACTAATAATTTTTCTAATAATACGGAGAGAATACAGATTTATTTCACTAATAATTCGTATATGTTTTTTCACATATTTTACTAATAATTCTTTGGATATTTTTCAAATATTTCTGAATGGTTTTTCATGCTTTTAGCTCGTAGAAAGTCCTTTTTACAAATAGATATTATTTTGATTAGTTTTTACATATTTTACAAACATTTTTCAGACATTTTTTTTACATATTTTTTAGTAATTTTCCCAGATTTTTTGGACATTTTTGTGATATTTTTCAATATTTTTTTCCCATATTTTACTATTAATTTGTTGGATATTTTTCACATATTTCTGAATGTTTTTTCATGCTTTTAGCTTGCAGAAAGTCCTCTTTACAAATAGGTTTTATTTTGTTTCGCTTTCACATATTTTACTAATATTTTTCAGACGTTTTTCCCGTATTTTTCCCGGGTGATGTTATGAACCCAGACACGACGGCGTTTGGTTTTCTGACATATCTGGGACTTCACCAACACGTACGAAGCAGCAACAGAGGTTATTTCTTCCATGTTGATGGAGGAAAGGTGTGAACGCAGCATGTAGATGTCCCGTTGTGGTTGTAATAAAATGATTGTGGTTTATCGACAGAACCTCAGCTGGCTGTCCTGCGCCTACAAGAAGGAGAACCAGACCAAGATGGTGGTGTGTGACCTGGGAAACCCCATGAAGGGAGGAACCAAGGTCAGTGATCACATGACTGTACTGACCGCTCATCTCATGCTGCGTTCAGGGGGTGTAGGAGCTAATCTGACATGTTCATAGAGCCCAGTTTTATATTTAAATTTATTTTATTTAGTTCCAAACTAAAGTCAAAATGTATTTCTTAGAGCACCAGATTTAAATAATTTCTTCATATTTTTTGACGTATCTTTAACCTCTAACCTGATGTTGTCTCTTCCTGCTCTCTGATTGGTCCTCTGCCGTCTCTTCCTGCGCTGTGATTGGCCAGGTGCTGGCAGGGCTGCGGTTCAGCGTTCACCAGCTGTCGGAGGAGGACACCTCGGTGAAGTTTAACCTGAAGATGGTCAGGTACCGTGAACTAGTTGTTAATGTTCCAGTGAGCTTCAGAGGAGAGAGAGAGAGTCTGAATGTGTTAGTGATCTAGTTGTTAATGTTCTAGTGAGCTTCAGAGAGGAGAGAGAGAGAGAGTCTGAATGTGTTAGTGATCTAGTTGTTAATGTTTCAGTGAGCTTCAGAGAGGAGAGAGAGAGAGAGTCTGAATGTGTTAGTGAACTAGTTGTTAATGTTTCAGTGAGCTTCAGAGAGGAGAGAGAGAGAGTCTGAATGTGTTAGTGATCTAGTTGTTAATGTTTCAGTGAGCTTCAGAGAGGAGAGAGAGAGAGAGTCTGAATGTGTTAGTGAACTAGTTGTTAATGTTCTAGTGAGCTTCAGAGGAGAGAGAGAGAGAGAGTCTGAATGTGTTAGTGAACTAGTTGTTAATGTTCTAGTGAGCTTCAGAGGAGAGAGAGAGAGAGAGAGTCTGAATGTGTTAGTGAACTAGTTGTTAATGTTTCAGTGAGCTTCAGAGAGGAGAGAGAGAGAGTCTGAATGTGTTAGTGATCTAGTTGTTAATGTTCTAGTGAGCTTCAGAGGAGAGAGAGAGAGAGTCTGAATGTGTGAACATCTCATCAGCATTCATCAGAGCAGAGCTGCTTTTATTCCAACACTCATTTAAATGACAAAAAGCTGAAAGTGTGAAGGAAGCAGCTCCCAGACGACTCCGGTCTGGATGTTAATGACAGGAAGACTTCTTCTGGAAGACGTGCACTCACAGGTTTTTACTGAACCAGTACAACTAACCCTTACTTATAAATAGTTAAACATGATGATGACCATTTGTTGAAGTGTCAGCATGACGTCTTAAAGTGTCCTTTGGGGTAAAGTGTGTTTTGGGGTAGCAAGAACTTCACCCTACTGTCCCCCCGGGACACCAGATATGTCCCCTCGGTGAAGCTGCTGATTCTTCCACTGATATTATATTATGATATCAAAGTTGTTTGTGGTTCCTGAACTCAGTTTATTCAGACATTTACAACAGTTTAAAAGCTTCAAACATCTTTTACATAGACCTGTGAAATATTTGTATTTCTCTGGATACATGTAGAAGTCATATATGGAGGACGGAAACTGCCAAAAAAAATAAAAAATAAATGTCATTAAATGTAGCAAAAATAATATTACAAATATATATAAAATATATTTTTATTTATTTATTTTATATTTATTTTTAAATGTATTTTTTTATGTATTTATAAATTATTTTATTTCTGCAAGATTTTCACTTTTCATTTCACCCCTTATTTACTGTATTTCCCCAAACTTATTTATTTCTGTATTCTTTTCTTTTTACATTTCTGCTCATTATGTAAATGAGGGGTCTGTCACTCAACATGTGTCATCACAAATAAAGGCGTGAAACGCAAATAAAAAAATCATACATTAATAAATAAATACATAAATAAATACATACATTTAAATTAAATATAAAATAAATAAAAAATGATAATAAATAAAAAATAAATAAATAAAAAGGGAAAATTAAACAGAAGAGTAAATAAATAAGGGAATTAATACAAAGATAAATAAATAAAGAAGCAAATTAAAACAGAAATATCAATTTATGTCACATTTTATCAATTAATTAATGACTACATTTATTTTTAATGTTATTTTTGCTTCACTTAATGACATATTTATTTATTTATCAAGTCATTTATTTATTTATTCATTTATTTTTGTCATGAGCCTCAGAAAGGCAGCAGCACCACCTAGTGGCTGCTTCTATTACAGACCCTAACATCCATCTGTTTCATGTTACATCTGTTTTATAGAATATATTTTATTGCTCTTCTTTGTTTAGTTTATATTTAATCACGCTGAGATGATAAATGATGTTTCCTTTATGTGTTTCAGCTCCAATCAGTTCGACAACGAGAGTCCTCTAGTCTCCAGCGTCACCCAGCTGGCCATCCTCGCCAAGGTCTCCATCAGAGGGTAAAGGAACGCCGTGATTGACCAATCAGAATCAAGTATTCAACACAGCCGTGTAATAAATATATATATATATATACATATATATGTGTGTGTGTGTGTGTGTGTGTTCCCAGGACGTCGTCTCCCGGTCAGGTGCTGCTTCCCATCGCCAACTGGAAACCTAAAGAGCCTCCTCGTCACGGAGACGACATCGGACCTCAGATAGTACACGTCTACGAGGTATACAGATATATATATATATATATATATATATATATATGTAGATATTAGATATTAGATATTAGCAGTGGTGGAATGTAACTAAGCTCGATGCTCCCCCCCTCTCAGCTCCTGAACCTCGGGCCCAGTACCATCAGTAAGGCGGCGCTGGAGGTGGAGTGGCCGTACCGGTATAAGAACGACTCGCTGCTCTACATCACCCATTTCGACACCGACGGACCGATCAACTGTACCACCGACATGGAGATCAACCCGCTCAACGTCTCCGTGGTGAGAAACACACACTCACATCTCCTGCTTTCAGCTCCGAGAACGTCCTCTTTACTACATAGATGCGGTTTAGTTTAGTTTTCACGTGTTTTACTGCTATGTTTTTGGATATTTTTCACATATTTTTCACATATTTCACTAATCATTTTTCATGTATTTTTCAGACATTTTCCCAGATTTTTCAGATATTTTTCAATATTTGTTTCACATATTTTGCTAATTCTTTATGGGCTATTTTTCACATATTTCTTCATGCTTTCAGCTCGCAGAAAGTCCTCTTTAGGACAGACATTGTTTTACTATTTTTTCACATATTTCACTAATAATTTTTCTAATAATACGGACAGAATACAGAATTATTTCACATATAATTTGAATATTTTTCGGATATTTTTCAATATTTTTTTAGCTTATAGAAAGTCCTCTTAATAAATAGATGTTATTTGTTTAGTTTTTAAATGTTTTACACAGATTTTTCAGATATTTTTCGATTTTGTTTCTCATATATTTTAATTATTATTATATTAATTGTGATTTACTTCTCATAACATGACAATAAATAATGTGAAACTATACAGAGGCTCATAGACTCCCCTGTATCTACCGGGGCTCATTAAAACATTTTATGATGAATTATCTGCATGTCAGTGTTTAATATCAAACTTCATTTATGACCCAGATATCCCAGGATAAGAGTGATATTTGACTTTAATAATGAATCATTTTAATGTGTGTGTGTTAGAACCAGTTGACCTCGGGGGGGAAGAACACCAGCGTGGTTCCTCCCAGAGACCGAGAGACGGAGGGACGGAACCGAAACCACGTCCGTGAGAAGAGAGACCTGGAGGCACGAGACGCTCAGAACGACCTGCAAATACTGGTACGCACTCATACGCACGCACACGCGCACACGCACGCACGCACGCACGCACGCACGCACACGCACTGTGATGATGCTCAGGGTAGATGTCATGGCCAAAGGCTCCACTGTGGTCACGTAGCCTCCTGTAGTGGATATCAGGACTATTTTAGAGCCAGATTCACTTTCAAGAGGTAGAAAACCCATTTGGCACACTTTGGGTATCCCAGTGGTCCACATGGAGAGTCCTCCTGGTCCTATCCTGACTAAAACCTTTATAGAATCTATGTGCTTTGTGTTATTTATATCTGCTTTGGCTCAGTTGTAGTCGAGGAGTTGCTGAATGAATTCAGTGGCGTCTCTGTGCACGGCATCGTTGCTATAATGCTGTTATCCACTGTCTCATCTAGAAAACATTTTAGAAGAGGATAACAATGTTTCCTTTGGTTCATCACAGTTTACTCAGACATAGTAACAGTCACAATGTTACTGACACTGGGGATGAATTCTCTGAGGTCTAACGCTGGGATCAGACTCCAGGATATTTTAGTCTTTGACGATGGTCACCATGTCAGATCTAACGATCACAGCGCCATAAACTCTTGCAGTGTCTCGGTCGGGCGACTGGCAAGACTACACGTATGACCACGACCAATCACGGCACGTCGTATTCCACGATCAAGCGCGAGTTCAGAGGTCATCGGGGAGGCGGTTGAAGCAACTGTCGATCGTGGCGACAGAAGCGTTGTGTGTGATGCTGGCGGTCGGGTGTTGAGAAAAGAAAAAGAAAAGAAAGAAAAAAGAGCTGTGGATGTTCTCCTGGGCGGCACAGAGAGGACGGGACGGGCTGTCCATGAAGTGCTTCCTCTATTACACACCAACATTAGTCTTTTTTGACTCCGTCATGGTACTCCCTCGACCAAACGTCACACAGGTCAGGCACAGCTGCCACAACTCAATGAATGTTTGGTCAGTTTGGTTGTCCACCTGACAGCAGCAAACATCCCTCCTCCTTTTCTCCATGTTTGTTTATTACCACGTGACCTGACTGCGACTGCGCGCCGGAGAGAGCAGCTGATTGGTCAAAGCAAAGGAACACGTCGTTGGAGATGACGTCACACTAGGCGTGTCGAGACGAAACATTCTGACAGGCTGGACTTTTCCTCGGGGTGTCGTGGGGCGTCCCAGACGTGGCGTCGGTTGTCGTGTACTATGACACACTACACCAGATAAGAAGATCGATTTTCGCACACGACACTCATTTATCGTTCCCGATCCCCTACGCCGGCCGTGTCGGGCTGTAATCGGGCTGATATGGTGGAGTCTGAACCGAGCGTTACCGATCCATACAGACCAAGATCATGCAGATGGACCTGCTAGTTGTGGAGCTATTGTTGGTTTATTCTGTTTGTCTGTCTAGAACATCAAGTTAAAGACTTCTGTTAAAAGAATGAATCTTATTTTGAACTATTAAAGTACAACATCTACTAACTTACCTGTGTGTGTGTGTGTGTGTGTGTGTGTGTGTGTGTGTGTGTGTGTGTGTGTGTGTGTGTGTGTGTGTGTGTGTATTTGCAGGACTGCAGCACAGCAGAGTGTCTGCGTCTGAAATGTCAGGTCGGTCGTCTGGAGAGGAGGAAGAACGCCATCCTCTTCATCTACTCCAACCTGGGTGTCAATAACTTCCTGAAGGTGATCGTAGGAGAGGAAGACGCTCCTCTGAGAATCAGCATGTTTGGTGCTCTTCTGTTCCAGCCTTGTTCTTTTATATTAGCTTAGATTTGTTTTATTGTTATTTTTCAGGCTGAGAATCAGAACCGTTCGTACGTGGTCCGATCGACGGCGTCCTTCAGCGTCATCGAGATGCCGTACAAGAACCTGGCGACGGAGCTGCCGTCCAACAGCACCACTGTAATACACCAGTCATCAGCATGTTCATGATTTAAAGAGAGTTCTCTAAATGTTTGTTTCCTGTCGTGCAGATTATAATAGATTATAATAGATTATATAGATTATAATAGATTATATAGATTATAATAGATTATATAGATTATAATAGATTATAATGTATTATATAGATTATATAGATTATAATAGATTATATAGATTATAATAGATTATAATGTATTATATAGATTATATAGATTATAATAGATTATAGATTATATAGATTATATAGATTATGATAGATTATATAGATTATAATAGATTATATAGATTATAATAGATTATATAGATTATAATAGATAATAATAGATTATATAGATTATATAGATTATGATAGATTATATAGATTATAATAGATTATATAGATTATAATAGATTTAGATTATAATAGATTATATAGATTATAATAGATTTAGATTATAATAGATTTAGATTATAATAGATTATATAGATTATAATAGATTTAGATTATATAGATTATATAGATTATAATAGATTTAGATTATATAGATTATAATAATTATAATAGATTATAATAGATTATATAGATTATAATAGATTATATAGATTATAATAGATTTAGATTATAATAGATTATATAGATTATAATAGATTTAGATTATATAGATTATAATAATTATAATAGATTATATAGATTATAATAGATTATATAGATTATAATAGATTATATAGATTATAATAGATTATAATAGATTATATAGATTATATAGATTATAATAGATTATATAGATTATAATAGATTAGATTATAATAGATTATAATAGATTATATAGATTATAATAGATTTAGATTATATAGATTATAATAGATTATAATAGATTATATAGATTATATAGATTATAATAGATTATAATAGATTATATAGATTATAATAGATTAGATTATAATAGATTATATAGATTATATAGATTATAATAGATTATATGCAGTGTTTAAACAGGAGTGTGTGTTTTCAGGTGAGTGTGTCGGTGACGTGGTTGGCAGAAGGTCCTCCACCGATACCGGCCTGGGTGGTGGCTCTGGCTGTACTGGCAGGACTGCTGCTGCTGGCGCTGCTCATCTTCATCATGTACAAGGTGAGAAACAAACACTGCACATGTTTTTAATATGTATAAAGCCTTTAGTGTCTCCAGAGGGAGCTGCTCAGGGACGTCTGATAAATGTCCTCA